>OZ022596.1:2107875-2190375 GCA_963669155.1 Arbacia lixula | reverse complement strand
TTTGATCAAAATCCGTCAAAGAATAAGGAAATTGTGATATTTTAATTTTTTGATTTTGTGACGTCACGTGCGGGGATAACTATCCCTTAAAGGAATCGCCTTATAATTATTTTTGAATACTGTAATGCGTTCACAATTTCGGGACTTCTCCACCCCTCCCCCCCCCCCTATCTTTCTGTCTGTCCGTCTGTCTCTTTGTCAATCTGTCTGTCTGTCTCTCTCTCTCTCCCCCTCTCTCTCTCCCTCTCTCCCTCTTCCTCATCCTCTATATCTGCCTCTTCCCCTCATTCTTTGTATGTGTTCATTTTATGTATATTTATGAGTGTGTCCGCATATTGGTATATACTTACACGTTTATAGAAATAATGATATCTTTCTCTCGTTCATCCACATGTATACTGCTCTACATACACGATACACGATATGAACTAGCTTTAATCAGGGCAAAGATGTCACACACTTCGTGAACACTGTCCTCGCCTTGTTTAATAACTTAGCTAGAATAACTTAAAAACGGTTTAATAGTCAGTTAAGTAACATAAGGAAACCATATCAACCAAATTTAAGTAACTACTTATTATTGTGAATGCAAGTCCATTGTAAACCTGCGGTCCGTAAAGATTGGTTCATCTCTCTGTCTCTCTGTCTCTCTCTGTCTCTCTCTCTGTCTGTCTGTCTCTCTCTCTTTCTCTCTCTCTCTCTCTCTCTCTCTCTCTCTTTCTTAGTCCTTCTAAGTCTTGTGTGTGTATAGGACTAATTCAAAGCTTGGCTCCTGAACACACCATTTTCCATTCATTCTTCTGATAACAATTCATGTTCTTACCTTTATCAAGTTCGATTGTTATTGTTTGTTCGTCGTATGTAACTTTGCACTTCATCATGTCTTATCTTTATTATAATCCTTATTGTTGCTTTTGTATTTTTTTTCTCATGGATTGGAGATCAAACATTCAACATGATGTCGCTGCTACGCATTAGACCAAACATGTTAGACATTATACGGGTCTATGGCGCAATGTATTTATATCCAGTAGTTACTGTCATTGTGTGAGTTTCATAGAAATGGTGAAATATCATATTTGTGACATGCGTACCGTTTACGTTTATTTGAATGCTATATCAAAATATGTTTCAAACTCTTTCAAATACTATTTTCATATGTAATTGCTCCCCTAATTTCTTTCCTGTACCCTGCATCCTGTATCTTGTATCATCAAAACGTATATAAAAGTAAAATATCGGCAATATGGTTTTGTGGCAGGTATGGCAGGAAATTGACAGATAACAATGTTCTTTTTAGTAAAGGTGCAATAAATATTTTCTCATACGTAGATATTGCTACCCTGCAAAAGCGACGGACTCCCATAAGTGTATGACGAATGGAGAATCATTGCGATAAGAAACGCAATACGCAACTGGTATACTATACACTGGGATGGCGTGTCGTGTATCGTTAACAAATATTTGAACTGCCCGTTTACTTTTTCCATCTCTGTTTATACGTAAAGTGGCAATGCTGAGGGATGTCTTATGACAGCAGGTTGCACAGCGCAAACATCATGAAATGAGGAGAAGTTCAATGGTGAGTTATTAATAGAAATTACGCGGTATGGAAGTGAGCTGCTCACATACACATACACACACGTTTTCTTCCTCCCTCTCCCTCTCATTACGCATATTCACACATTTGCATTGTATACACCACATAATCATCACCACCATCTGTATCACTACAACCATCAACGCATACACAAGGAACACGACTGCCCCGTCACCATTATCATCATCATTCACCTCCATTAGTTAGTTTGTTTTTAATGGCGACGCATTCAATATGAATATTTACGCCAGTATCAATATGATATGATAATATCTGTGCGGGGCTATTCTTTCGATTGATTGGCAATTCCTGCTTCCAGGCAATCGCAAATCAGGTATGCAATCAACAACGCATCACTTATACCGCCGCTAAAACCAACGGAAACCGCGGTGACCATAATCACCACCACAGTTGCCACCGCACACCACCACACCGACAACATTAGCATGGCCACTAAGATTACGACCACCACCACCACCACCACCACCATGAGTACACCAACACCACTAATCACAAAAATGTGTTTGTAATGATGTATCAAATGCATAGGTAAAAGGATGCGTATTGTTCTTGAGAAAATTGACATTTTCAAGTAAAATTGTACATAACATAGAGGGGAGCCCATCGTACGTGATGTCACAGCATCAACATCTTAAAAGATCATAAATTTCTAATCCTTTGACGTATTTCCATCAAACCTTCACTAAAAATATATTTATTGAAAAAAACTTAATTTCGGTGTGGATTACCCCATTCAACTTTTGGCACAACTACCACTACAACACCAACACCATCAACAACACTGTTGTCACCACAAACACCACAGGAGCTACCACCCACTACGAATACCATCTCCTTCACAGACAGCACCGTTACCACCACCATAACCACTCCATAACTTCAACAATCCCAACCAACAACGACCACAACTCTCACCACTATATCATCACATTCACTACAACCAGTATCACTATCAACACCAGCGTTGCCACCGTAAACACTAAGGTTTCCTCTATCATCAATACCGCTATTATCGGCACCGGAATTCAACTAACCGCCACCACAACCACCACCACCGCCACCACCAGCACACTGCCATCATCAGTACCACTGTTGTCACTATAACCAATAATCACCAACACATTTGCCACCACCATCTACCACCAGCATTACCATCACCACCACCATCACCATTAGCACTAATATCACTTCAACATCGCAAAAACTATCACAACCACCACTACTGCCAACATTATCACCTTTGTGTATACCTTCACCACCCTATCACGAAAACATAATAGTTATAGCCATGTCCTTACTGGACCATCTCTCAAATTAAAGAACAATTCTCATTTCCTAATAGCTCTTGCAATGCGTCGTTTATTTTCATTTTTTTGGGAAAAAAAATTGCAAACGTTAAGAATATACTTACAAACTTGTTTCAAACATTAAGGGCTTCAAACTAATAATTTTACCCTTTAATCATATTTTTGCTGGTATATTGCAACTACTTTATAACAGATTAATCATGTTAATCCCTGTGAGTTAACTCTTTAGGAGCACATTAGATAACATCCAAAACATCTTAAACCGTGTGACTTCAACATTACGCGCTCACAGAGTTATATTTGTATGTATGCTGTGTTGCATATTACCTTATTACATACAAAAATAAATCGCATTAAAACTAGTTCAGTACTAGATATGGAGTGTATCATTCTTAACTTTGTATGCCAAGGAGCTGAGCCTAATAAGTAAGCAAATACATTTGCCCTAGATTATTGGACTCATACGTGACTTAGACTTTAAATAATTTCTACTAGACATACAGTATACATTGCTTTAGGAGCTCAACGCAATGATTGATATAAAATGTTAATGTATGCAACAGTCATAATTTTTATTGATATTATTGATACAAAAACCAAAATTTAACCTGATGACAGAATTACTGGAGATTACAGGACTCGTACATGACTTAGGCTTTAAATAATTCATACTAGACACACAGTATCCATTGCTTTAAGAGTTCAACGCAATGATTGATATGACATGTTAATGTATGCTAAAGTCATAATTTTCATTGATATTATTGATACAAAAACCAAAATCTAACCTGACAACAGAATATAATGATAATGACAACGTGGAATACTCCAATATGTTTAATTTTTTCAAACTATATCTGACAGAATGAAAATGATAAAAGCCTCCTTTCTTATATGTATGGGAAACTACATATTCCACCTTAAGCAAGATACCAAGATATCGTAATGGCCTTCCTAAGAAAAAAAAAAGCGAACGCATATACGCACAGAACAATACATTGTATTGTACAGATGGGGCTTTTGCTTTTTATCATTACAGATTAAAACTGTATAGTTCTTCCGATGGGAATCATAAGCAGCTTGAATATGTAATTTAACCATTTACTCACCATTGATGCAACTATGCAAAACAAATACATATAAAATCCACACAGTAGAATTTTGTCTGGCTCTAGAAGGGTGAAGCACTCTAAACACGTTAAACGAAATAAGAATTAACATGAGATTTCACCAATCCACGTTCGACTAGCATTTCTGCTATTTTCTGCTCCCTATTAACAACGTTTACAAAATCAAATAGGAGCATATATCTGCTTATGACCATTTATTTTCAGCAACGAATTCATTAGACGTCGAACAGAAGATCGACTAAACTAATTGTGATGTCAGTTATGACTATCATTACTCACGGCTGCGCCTTCCCGGCCTTAATATTTTGAATTTCCCGCGCGAGCTGACACGTGGTGCACGACCCACAGAAAGCAACGCACACGCAGTCGCTAAGAAGATTTCCCTGTGTGGTGAAAAGGAAATGAATAATGCACTGGTATATGAAAACGCAAGTAGATATGACTGAAAAAAAAATGTCACTGAGCGTTGCATTATGGGACGGTGTTTCCTTCCATGCGTTGTAAAGAATTGACCAGCGATGTAAAATAAAAAGACAACATAGAATTCTGGTTATTGAAAGGTTTTTGACTAAAGAAGGATATATCTTTTATGCCGTAAGTTTTATTTCTTTGTTTGTTTATTGTTGTGTTCTTTTCTTTATTTATTATTTTTTTTTTTTTTTTTGGGGGGGGGAGTAATTTGGAGAACATACATACATACATAAATGACAAAAAGCAATATATAGTAATGGATACCGTTGATTTTCTTTTGAATTAATTTGTTAATTTCCAAAGTTCTACGATGAAGAATTACCTAACGTACAAACGAAGGTAAATATGTATGAACAAAGAGCATTCATAAAAAAAACCCACAGAAGGAACATATCATTCATAGTGAAAAAAGGTAGAGGAACGATGCTAATGATACTGATAATAATGACAATCAACATGATAATGATAATCAACAAAACTGATAATGCTTACTTCAATATTGTGTCGGCCGCGGATAGTCGCCCTCATCGATATAAGAGAGCCAGGGATGCATATCGGCACGCAGCATGATTCGTTCATCTCGGTGGCCACCATGCATTCGTGGCAAGGGTTGAAAACCCCACAAAGACCTATGGGTGGGAACACGGTAATAGACATTATCCCAATAATTAGAACAACGGAGAAATATCATTCTTATACTGAATATAAAGGGAAAGTCGTCCCATGATGCACCACGCAGCCACCTTTGGATTTAGCTGGCAGCCATGTCCGCTTCCGGTGTAGTGTACTAGCTAGTGTATGGCACCGGAAGTTATTATTTTAGTTATCATACACGGTATAATCATAAACTATTGATATCAATATTATTATCACTGTGCGCAACGAACTGAAACTACGAGTTATAGTAACTAGCATAGCAACAGCTACGGTACTAAGATCTGATTGGCTGTTCCACTCACAGATTGTCATGTCGTCACAGCATGAAGTGAGTTCCGTGGACCAGGGCCGGGGGAATCCTCGCGGCATAAGCGGGTCATTGACCTGTGTCACCTGTCGAACACAAAACGCGTCACATACATTCCACTTACTGTGTGTCAGACAAAATGATCGAGTTTTTATAAAAAAATTTGTGTCTCGATGGTAGTAATATATATGGGAGTAAATTGGAAGACTCTTTATAATTTCATAGATCTATAGATCTTGTGCATTTGTATTATACGCAGGCTGTAATGTTGACCTTGTGAATTTGTAGATTGTGTAGCCTACACTTGCGCTAGTAGATTTGAATTTCCACATCTACGAATGCTGTGTACTGTGCACTATTTATATTTGGTTATTGAATCAGTACACCTGAATTTGTTATAATCTGTATATTCTGTAGATTCACATTTGCAAATCTATAGATTATTCAGATTTTAATTTGTTAATTTTGTAGATCATGTACTGTTCTTTTTTTAATATTTAAAGACTGTACATTTGCATTTCTTAAAACTTAATATTATGTAAATTTGCTGATGTTAAAAAATAGATCATGCAGATTTGCACCGATAAATATATATTTGGTACATTTTCATTTGTAACACTATATACACTGGCATTCGTGTATTTAGTTATATACTTGTGAATATATAGGTTCAATTTCTTTGCACGTGTTGTTTTGTGGTCATCACGTGAGCCCGTAAAATAGTACTGTGTTTGTAATTAGTGCAAATGATGTGTAAATCTAAATGTTCTGTAGATATGCATTTGTAAGTCTAATTATATTGTACAATTTAAGTTGGTAATCTATATAACTCATACATTTGCACTACCAAATCCATAAATTTTTTAGACTGTTCATATGCATGTGTAAATCTATTTTTTTTTCTTTTCTCTTCATAATTACAAATTGCATCATACCTTTTCTTGAACGTAAGGCAAATAGCTTTTTGTTTTCTGTATTGTAATCCTTATATATTGTATCGATGATGTTTCCCTTTGTAAATGCATAGTTCTCACCCTGCATTCAGCATTAATTAGCTATGATCTGGGCTTTGTATGTTTACTTTCCTTTATTGTCTCTAAATGTCTGATGAAGTGATCTTGACAAAAAAATCATGTAGAATTACATTTTGTGAACGTATAGATTCTGCAAATGGTTACATGTGTATCTATGGGCCCTTTACATGTGCATTTAGATTTACATTGGTGAATTTAAAGATTCTGTATTCCGATAGACACAAAAGAGTGGTCGGAGCCTAGTTTCAATCACGAGCAGCACTTTAAAAAAAAATCAAGATAAAGAGCCAAAAAGTAGTGGAAATAGATAATAAATGCATTCATCATCGGTGTTCGGAAAGTAATATTGGGTAGTAAATGCTCCATATGCATCATATTACAATCATGATAACATACCTATACATGTGACATTGGAATGAGAGTTGTAAACCCTAGTTGGCTTATAATGTGTTGGGTCACAGCCACGCGAGTTTTAGGTCTGCCATGCAACGTATGTATCATACATGTCATGATAACATTCATGTGCCGAATCATTGGAAGGAAAAACCTTGTTTGGCTTATTTTTATTTGGGTATGTAGTACAACTGGATGAACATATCTTAATCATCATAACATACCTGTACTACAGTAGTTGGAAGAACTGTCATAACGCCTGGTTGGCTTAAGATAGGCTGAGTCATAGGCACATCAATGTGTGGCATACTTTCCATTGCGACGTGCACTGTAATGATTCTGTAGACGTAAATTAAGTAACAAGTCTGTAAGCATTTGCTAAAGGTCCTATGACATGAAAATGTATGTTAACTTAGTTTGATTCAATGGAATTATTTGTCCTATAATTTAAAATATTTTTTCTTCATTTTTTCAGCACTGATAAGCCCCGCCTC
The DNA here is from genome assembly GCA_963669155.1 of Arbacia lixula. Taxonomy (NCBI): domain Eukaryota; kingdom Metazoa; phylum Echinodermata; class Echinoidea; order Arbacioida; family Arbaciidae; genus Arbacia; species Arbacia lixula. The sequence goes on along the minus strand of OZ022596.1, from coordinate 2,182,961 downwards.
CAGAATATCCTCCAACTTAAGACTCTTCTTGTGAAATCATCAAAGGTAGAAATTAGCAGTATACAAACTAAACATTGCAATGACTACCTCCACCTGCCCATCTAACAACCTTCCGTGTTGAAATAATCGTTTCCTTATAACAGCAATGTGCTAGCTATACCAAGGAAAAAATAAATTTGCATTGCATAAACACGTGATGCTTTTTTAAGCACTTGGAGGTAGTCATTGCAATGTTTAGTTTGTGCATAAATTCTGTCTGTTATCCTGCTAATTTCTACTTAATTTCTACCGGGTAAATGCGCGACACACAAAATCTACGCGATACATTTTCTTTCCAGCTGTTTTTTTTTTTGCGTTTTAGCAGCAAATCAGGGGAACTCCCGGGGTGTTGCGGCCGAGGCGCAACTTGAATTTCCGTTGGTTTGCTCAAGCCGCAGGAAATAACAAAAACATATGAATCGGGCTCCTAAAGTTCGGAGCTTAGCGCATGGACACTATCACAAGGTCCATGGTAAGGATTAAATCAATGAACAAGAATAAATCAATGAAGGATAGAAAACAAATATTTCATTATCTTTAATTATTTGGGATCTTTGTTCAATCTTTTGGTCCCCACGGTGAAGTGGAAGGCGTGCGGCGTACCATTTTCCCTCCACCAGCGGTCTCGCGAAATTAGTACCACACGCCCTCCACTTAACATCGGGCGCGAATAGATTACACAAGATCCCTCGTGCTCACGAATTATTTGTATAATAAACCATTATTGAATTGAAGTTAACTGAGCAAGTCCACGCCCGATCAAAAGAGGCTTCTACTAGGGGGAGAAGGGTAAGGTAATTGAGGTAGAGGAGGAAGGGAAAGGAAGAAGCAGTGTAATGTGATATAAGTCCTTTTAACCTCCCACCACCCCCCGTTCAAATCCTGTTTCCACGTTAATGACCGCTTTCTAGAAATCGAGCTACCCTCAAGGTTATAACTGACCCTCAATCTTTATAGGCCAGTCCCTGAATGACATTTATTGGAGTTCAGGAACTATTCAAGTTCAAATTCAAGTTTATTTGTCTTTCTCCAAATAAAATTTTACATTTTAACAACGAGTGGCAGAGTACATAAAGGAACAGTAATATGAAACAAGTTTAAATGTTGCATTAGAAAGAAGATAGAAAGACGAGGAGACCTTATGAAAGCATAGCTTGTTAAAGTTAGGTCCCTCATGGCAATAACATATTAAAAACGACCAGTCTGATTTAGTGTAATCCAAACATGAATACGATAAATATGTTTTTAGGTAAAACACAAATACACTTGAGTACTAAAACAAATAAATAAACAACTTTAGATATTAACATGGTTAACTTAAATCAATGAAAAAGGGTGGGAGAAGAGGCGTATTTACCAAAGAAGGTGAGAAACGTGGGGCGTGGGGGGGGAACAAGTTACATGAAGATATATAAAAGTATAGGGCTGGGTGGTATCATTATTGAGTTAAGATCGTAGTCCACGTCCATTTTCACTATAATTGTTAACTTCATTCTTGATAAGGAAACAGTATATATTTAGAGAGCTCAGAGAGTTTGAATCAGAGTAATTTCAGGAGATTCATCAGATACAGATAGATATATTGAGATTCATCAAAGAGATTCACCAGAGAGCTGTTTATCAGAATTATTTGAGTATTAAATGTATCATAACCCGTTATACTTCGAGTCCACGAATATCTCCTTCAAGTTCAACTCAGAATTCAGCAAAATATAGCTGATCGCAACCTCAACCCGACACAACACAACAGTAGGGTGAAGAGCAGGAACGCTTAAAGCGACTGAATTGATAACAAAATCAAGTTTGTAAGAATCTGCATAATATCTCAAAGTCAAGTCTAGTTTTAATCATAATTACAAGTTTAAGCAACTGACACATACCAAATCGAATCTTAGAAGAGAGATCGGAAAACTTACCTGGCTGGTGAAAAGAACTGACTTGGCCAACAGGTGTTACGAGTTCAGCTCTTTCTCGAACAGGCTCTGTGTAGGTATTATTAATACTTCATAGTCATCATACGGTCTGTGCCAGTCGCAACATGTTTGCTAAGCTCGTTGCAGGTAGTCAATATTTACCTCATACCCCTTTCTCCCCAATCTTTCTCTTCATGTTTTGTTCATGATTATGTACAATTATCGTCTTGTCCGTTCCCCTGTTCCCTTGCTCGTCCGCCCCTGTCCCCTTTTCTTACCCCCCCCCCTCCTCCACCAACCCTCCCACTCCCTCCCTTTTTCTCTCACCTCTCTCTCTCTCTGTCTCTCTCTCTCTGTCTCTCTCTCTCTCTCTCTTCTCTCTCTCTCTCTCCTCTCTCTCTCTCTCTTACCATTGTTTACCTTCCCACGGTCTTTCGCACATTGCTGTTTCTCACTTTTTCGTCACCTCACTGGTTCCCTTCTATTCTAGCGCTCTCTCTCTCTCTCTCTCTCTGTCTGTCTCGCTCTCACATACACACACACACCACACACACACACACACACACCTTTCTCTCCCTCCCTCTGCTCTCTCTCTCTCCTCTCCTCTCTCTCCTCATCTCTTTCTCTCTCTCTCCTCTCTGTCTCTCTCTGTCTCGATCTCTCTTCTCTCTCTCTCTCTCTCACCTCACACGCACACACCCCTTTTCTCTCTCCCTCTGCTCTCTCTCTCTCTCTTTCTCTCTCTCTCTATCTCTCTACTCTCTCTCTCTCTCTCCCCTCCTCTCTCTCTCTGCTCTCTCACACACAACGCCACCCTTTCTCTCTGTCTCTCTCTCTCTCTCTCTCTTTCTCTCTCTCTTATCTCACTTCTCTTTCTCTCTCTTTCTCTCTCCTGTCCTCTCTCTCTCTCTGTCTCTCTCTGTTCCGCTCTCTTCTCTCTCAACACACACGCACACACCCCTTTCTCTCTCTCCCTCAGCTCTCTTCTCCTCTCTCCTCTCTTCCTCTCCTCTCTCTCTCCCCCCCCCTCTCTCCTCTCTCTCCTCTCTCTCTCTCTCTCTCACTCACTCCCTCCCATGATACCACCCCTGTCTACCCTCCATGTGCCATACCCGTTTTGTTCTTACATCCATCCTCCGTCCTCCCCTATCTCTATGTATTCATCTACTTGCGTGTTTATTGCATTGGCCATTCATACCACAAGTTTTCGACAATATCATTGTTGTTATAAATGCTTGAACTTCAAACTTACGGTGTGTAAAGTGGAAGAGAAATGTCGTATTATATATAACTAATTCTACGATCACATTTTTTTTTTTTTGTTTATTGTCGAGGTCTTTTATCAGATAAAAACCGTGTGCAGTGTCGTATTCATACCTCAATAATGTTCTTTCTTTCTAGCCATTACTTGTTCTCTTTCGCTCTCGCTCTCTCCTTCTGTTTTTTTCTTTTGGGCTTCATTTCCATAAATCAATATACAACAACAAATACAACATTTCACAGGATATGGCAGAAAACCCATTTCTGCTGTTATAAAAGATAACCCTGGTCCTCCGTGGGATCCTTATGAAGTCTGTATCTATCTCTTTCTCCTCTCCCTCTCTATCTCTCTCTCTCTCTCTCTCTCTCTCTCACACACTCTCTCTTACTCTCTCTCTCTCTCTCTCTCTCTCTCTCTCTCCCCCTCTCTCTCTTTCTCTCTCTCCCCCTCTCTCTCTATCTCTCTCACTCTCTGTCTCTCTCTCTCTCTTTCTCTACTCCCTCTGTCTCTCTCTGTCGCTCTCTTTCACTCAGTGTCTCTCTGTCGCTCTCTTTCACTCAGCGGCGTAGCTAGGATTTTTTTTCAGCGGGGTGGGGGGGGGGACACCTGGGTGGGGCACGCGGAATTTTAGGGGCACGTGCCTTCATCCCCCCCCCCCCCCCGTAGCTACGTCCCTGCTTTCTCTCTCTTCCTCTCTATCTCGCTATCTCTTTCTATCTTCCTCTCTCTCCCTCTCTTTCTCTCTACATCTCTCTCTTTCTATCTATCTATCTATCTATCTATCTATCTATCTATCTTTTTATCTAGCTATCGATCTATCTATCTATTTATCTATCTATCTATCTATCTTTTTATCTAGCTATCTATCTATCTATCTATCTATCTATCTATCTATCTATCTTTTTATCTAGCTAGCTATCTATCTATCTATCTATCTATCTTTTTATCTAGCTATCTATCTATCTATCTATCTATCTATTTATCTATCTATCTATCTATCTATCTATCTCTCTCTTCTATCTATCTATCTATCTATCTATCTATCTATCTATCTATCTATCTATCTCACTAACTCCCTCTCTTCATCTCCTGGCAGTGCCCTCATATTCCAGGGGTTGGTTCTCTTCAGTTTGTACTGCACAATATGACCGAAGTTGGATAAGCGAAGTGGTGAAGCTTCATTTATCAGCAAACAATAATTCGCTGCTCCTTATTTACATCGAGTGCGTCGTCATTCATTTGCACCTAGTCAGGTACATCGAAACGCGGTAGACCTCTTTATTTACATCGAGTGCGTCGTCATTCACTTACACCTTGCTAGGTACATCGAACCGCGGTAGACCAAAGAACATTTCGACTCTTCTTTGTTGAAGTGTGATTTTGCAAAGTTACGTGTCTATTCTTTACCACTACATATTACCTCAAGTTAAGGCCGTGCCTTTAAAGGGATAGATCACCCTGACATTATTTTGGTTTTAATAAAAGGAGACACATGAAAGGAACATACTAGTGAAGGTTTGACGAAAATCGGTCAGAGGAAAAGAAAGATATTTGATTTTAAAGTTTTTATTTTGTGACGTCACGTGTCAGGTGCTTTCCCATATGTTGGATACTCCTTTTTCTACAAATTGCCTTTTTTATGTTCTTTGATGAAGGAATACATTTCACAGCGATAAGTGTGCAAAAAACATATATCTAATGATAAATCAAACGCACAGGTGAAATGGTAAACACCCTTTTAAGAAAATTCACATTTTCCACAAGAATTGTACACAGCATATGGAAGGGCACCTCGAACATGACGTCACAAAATCAAAATTTTAAAGTCAAGTAACTTTCTTCTCCATTGACCGATTTTTAAGATCAACACAAGTACAATCCTAACATAACAACATACAACAAATAACTAAAAATCGAAGAAAAGAAAAGCCTTACCTAATATCATGGATTATAAAGACTCATTTTTCAATGAGTACCTTCTTAGATTTGTTTTAAAAATGATAAAAAGAAGGTAAAACTTAGGCCCTCAAAATAATATTGACTTTTGAAATGAGGTAGTACGTGATTTCGGCAGGTGATAATTCGAATCATTTCCTGTGTCATATTTGTATTTAATTAAAAGTATTGTAAAAAGTAATTTGGTAAAATATTACTATAACACATGTACTATATACATGAAAATCAAAACTTGATAAACATACATCCTTTCAACTTTAAAAAAGAAAAACTACAGAAAGAAATATTGTTTTGGTGTGGAGCATGATTTACTATACTAAACGCAGGTGTTTGTAATATTAAAAAAAATATCTAAATAATTATCATTGCCCCATGCAATGGTACCATAATTTAAAAAACGGTACCACTGTTGAATTGTACATGTGTTTATATGTGATATCTTTCTAAAATGATTTAAATTGAGACATAACACCAATATTCTTTGCAAGTCTATTACAGACACTAGTTATACGTTATACACTATGCTGATTGTGCATATTGTGGAAGAGCGCCACCCTCGTTGAATGTCAGACAGTAAACATGGCATCCCAGGACACAACATATGGGAGAGCAACCCCGGACACAACATATGGGAGAGCACCCCCACGTGACATCACAAAATCAAAACTGTAAATTCAAATTACATTTTTTTCTTCTGACCGATCTTCGTCAAACCTTCACGAATATGTTTCTTTCATGTGTCTGCTTTTATTGAAACCCAAATCATATGAGGATGAACTATCCCTTTAAGGGCAGGGTTTGTCTGGCGGGCGTCTGAAACCACTTGACACCTTGGCTTCTGATTGGCTGTAGTTTTGGGGAATCCCAAGATGGGCGTGGCTAAATGGAAAGTTCCAGTGACCTCTTGATTTAACATACACAATGATTGTTTCCTGAACGCATACTGTTCGCTCACTTGAGCAGCTCGCTTCATACATCTTTCATTTGACTAGCTGCAATATTTTGTCATCAACCTATCGTCATCTTAAAAATATCGAAAGCGTTTTTTATCAGACCTACCTTCACAACTCTAACGACTCAGCTAACGCAGGTAAGGATTTCACACTGTGTACGTCTTGAATAAACTGTATTTATTGCCCTTTTTTCTGTTAATTTGCTTCTTTTGTTAATTTCACTTGCGTTGCTTACTACGGGAAGGCACTGCCTGAAGCAAGAGAATAACAAGGCAAATTACGGTATCGAAAAGATCACGACGTTTCGTGTGCCGCTGCAACACTTCGTCAGGTGTGATACAAAATTGTAGTAAGCAGGGGTTTAAATACCCTATGGTCAGTGCAGCGCACTAACTATAAATGGTCCAATACTAAAAGCCGGCGTATCCGGGTACTTGACCAACAATAGACCGTTGATGCGCCTCGCATTGACCGGCGGTAACAAGTTACCGACAAAGGACAAAAGGTGAAGTACCCGGATACGCCGGCTTTTAGTATTGGACAAACCGCTGCTTACTACAATTTTGTATCACACCTGACGAAGTGTTGCAGCGGCACACGAAACGTCGTGATCTTTTCGATACCGTTTACCTTACATTGCGAGACAAACGATTATCAGTAGCCATCTATCCGCAATGAGTAACATACTTAGCAAGGCAAATTACCTTTCAACTTTACACGGTTCAGAATACAAGATTTTATTTTAGAAATGTGCAGATATGAATGCATACAGATTGAGCATCAGAATGTATCTGCAACATTCGCACTATTATAGCACACCATGCACACATAAAGCCTCAGTTAAGTTCAATTCATTTTATCTAAAGGGATAATTCACCCTGAAGTTATTTTGGTTTCACTAAAATTTCCCGGAAAATCATAATCATTTCGCTACAAAGCATATTAATCATTATCGGCAGAAATACTCTATAGTTTGCAATGTAACGTTAAACTGACACATTCCGATGCTGTTGTGATTGTTTTTAAAGCTAATCAATGATTAACATTGCACTTTTATATTTTGAACTGTTGTGGACACCGCTTCATATCATTATTATTTAATCAAATTTTCTTGCAGAGAATAGTTGTATCATTTCATATGTTGTATTCATATTTGTTTTTTCCTTGTCAATTGTCGCAATTCAGCTGTACATGCACTGATATAGCTGCAAAGATGATTGTAATAATCCTTGCATTGGATTGAATAGCTTTCTAAGGACATGCTGACAATAATTATACAATTGTATTGCGAAATGAAAATATGCCGAAAATACATCCTTGGTAATGCCATACCAAAACGACGGATAACCAAGGACGCATGACGCGTTTTAGTATAACAAAACATCATATCAAGAAACATGGATCTGGGCATCGTTCCGAACTGAATTAAAACGGTAAAAAGAATCACGCTAAATCACGGTTCATCGTGTGTGTGGACATCACCAAGTATGTCGTATAACTTGGCAGAGCTTAGCATGACCGTTCGCCAAAAAAATTTAACCAACTCAAACTAAAGCACGCTCACCGGAGACGGGCAATCACCTCTAGGCGCAGGACCCTGCTCGCTAAACTATGATTCTTTATAGAGTTTTAGTTTAGATATTTGTTCGTGGTCAACCTGTTTGCTACAGTATGTATATAACGATTTTATAGGCTATACATGTTATATACAACATACCGTTTCGGAATATGATGAATTGTTTGTGTGTGAATACGGGGTCTATATCTCTACCCATGTCTCTATGTGTTTATGTGCATGTATATTGCTCTCTCTCTCTCTCTCTCACACACACACACACACACACACACACTTTTTTTTTTTTTTTAATAGCGGAATTGTGTCCCGTTCAGTTCAGTTCAATATACGAAGCAACTTTCTATCTTTGAACTCATGTGCCACGCCGCTGAAAAGTTATGTGTTTTCAACAGGTACTGTTCAGGTGTTTGAACAATTATGAACATGATTGTGTGGTAACGGTTTCTCAGAGAGAACAAAAGAAATGTACTGTCTCATTTCGCTTGTCCCGCTCTGTTAATGGCATTAATACTTCCATGAGCACAACAGGTATCAGCAAACCTAAATAAACAAGTTTTTCAAGTAAAATATCTCTGCTGCACGCAAACACACACAAACGCCGTTAATGATAATACACAGCCTAATATATCATTTTGAGAGTGGTTGAATCCCCCAACATACAAGCATACACCATGAATATACGCCTATCACACCGCCATCACTTTGCTCAGCGTCAATTGGTAACCATGGCGACGGTGAGCTGTGTTGACAAAAATATATATACATCATGTGGGCTTACAACAAACACGTGAATTCCACTTGGAGTTGCATCTACTTCACCTCATTATGTCGTGGTCGCTGATAATAATGTGCATGCCTGGCAAAGTCCCGCTATATGGGAGTTGTGTGTATTACTAATGTATTGTGCAAAAAATGCATCGAAGGCACATAAACAGTGTTGCCAAAGCCACGATTTAGGCGCCAGATTGCACTACTTATGACTTCCGCGCCGCAACTTGTAAAGCCTTAGCTACTTTTTTTGTGACTTCTGACTTCCTAATTTTTCCCTTGCCAAAAGTACATTTTCACCGAGCATCATCATGCTGTAAAACCTTGAAATTGCGATATTTCCGTTTGTGTTACTTTTTGCTAAATTTTGCGACTTTTACGGCTACCGTACCGCTACTTGAGCTGAGAATTTTTGGCAACAGTGCACAAGAGTTAAGCCCTGATAGAAACGTAGCCATTTTTAAACTGTTACGTGCAATGTCTGCATTTTGCAACCAGTAATGTGCACAAATATAATTAAGCAGCATAATTTATCAGGCACAAAAAGGATTGATTTGTACTGGCAAATGCAGACATAAGACTCGCAAGACGAGCCACCTGTTCATTCGTGAATTTCATTACATCAGTTGACTGTAGTAATATTTAGTTCAACGACACCAGGGGAGTAGCTATGGAGCTACGTAGCTACATTCATTTCGTCTAATGCCATTTTGTCCATCAACATTTCGTCTACCACCCATTTCGTCCAGTCATCATTTCGTCCAATAGCCATTTCGTCTAAGTCCATTTCGTCTAATGCCAAATCGTCCATTTATCAGTTCGTCCAATATTCCTTTGGTCCAATAGCTATGTCGGCTAATATCAGTTGGTCCAATATCCACGTCGTCTACTTATCAACTCGTCCAATTGCCATTTCGTCTAATAATCATTTCGTCCATCAACCATTAGGTCCAATGATAAGTTCGTCTAACAACAAAATCGTCTAATAACTATTTCGTTCAATTCCTAAATCGTCCAATAGCCATTTCGTCTAATAGCCATTTCGTAATTGATGTTGATAATCACTGCGTGTCGAGAGAGTAATATGTGTAAAAGTCAGCTTGATTTGAGTAGAAACTTAAGAGATGAAATGTCACGCAACCTGATTCTAAAAAAAAATGATATTCTTTAACTTCATGATGAGTAAAAATCAGCTTGATTTGAGTAGAAACTCATTTTTCAATATTTTTTTCAAAAAAGTGTGTTTAACCAGTAGTATGTATCGTTTAGTGTTTAGTTTATTCTGGCATGTCTGAACCAATGATAAAAAGACCATTAACTTTGCACATCATTGTTTGCCAATGGTAATGACAGGATTTCACGCATCTAAACACAAGTTAGTGAATAAGTTAAAAAATAACAACCATGCAAGTTATTTTGCTAAAAGCTTCTTTGATAAAAAGTTATGTTATTTTGCTTAGGAGAAGGGGTGACTTGCTGTTTTTGTTGTGTTTCTATCCAATAAACACATTTTCAAGCATTACGTTACTAATGGTAACTCAAAAGCTTGTCCAAGGTTTGTCTGAGTAGCAACGAATATTAGCTTCAAAGTGCATTTTATCTATTCAAATTGAATCATGAAATGCAGGTGAATGTAACAATGCATTACCAGTGGCAGTCGGGGGGGGGGGGGGGGGGATTGAAAGTACGTCACGAATACATGTAGATATGTATTTAGGCTTAACTCTCATGTGCGAAAGTCTTTGTGACAAGTCGTCTATTGATCTAGACCTATTCCGCTACGAAAGAGCTTCTGTGGAAGGGATAATAAACCATTCTCGGTGAGGGATCAATGTTTATTCAAGTCGTCCAAACAATACGTTATTAAAGGTAACACCAAAGCTTCTCCGAAGTTTGCCCCAGTAGCGACAACTAACAGATACTAATAAATACAGCTAAATGCAAGTTAACGCGTTGTTTCGCAGGAAGGGGAAAAGTTGTGAATACATTACGTAAAATGCACGGCACTATAATTGTTCTTTTAACTTCCTCCTCCTCCTCCTCCTCTCTCTCTCTCTCTCTCTCTCTCTCTCTCTCTCTCTCTCTCTCTATCTATCTATCTATCTCTCTCTATCTCTCTATCTATCTTGCATTCTCTCTATCTTTCCTTTCATCCCCTTTAATCTCCCCCCTCTCTCTCTCTCTCTCTCTCTCTCTCTCTCTCCCTCTTTCTCTCTCCCTCTCGCTCTCTCTCTCCCTGATTATTTTCCTTTCTGTCTCACTCTGCCTCTGTTTCTCTCTCTCTCCCTCCTACCGGAACAGTCTGTCTCTCTCTTTTCTCTTCCGCCGTCCATGCGCCCACGCTGTCCATTAAATCTCCCTTCTGATGTTTCATGCCAGTTCCTTGCCTGTACACTCAATGCATTGTATGTACACTATCACAGCCAATGCGCGAATAACGCACACGTACTATTATACCGTACATAGCGCAGCGAGTCGCTAGTGGTTCACAGTAGGCTGGTAGGTATTTCATGTACTTTCGCTAGAATTCCCCGGTGCTGCGTCGTGCGTTCATATTCGACAATCAGACAGCGGTTCTCGTGGTTTTCTATTGGATTTACTACTTTTCGCAGAGAATCGTAAAGGTAAGAGTGCTGTACAACGTGTTTCCATCATCATGATCATACGCCATATACCTCTTAAAGATTATTTAAAGCTAGATCTAGCCTAGACTATTGACTTGTGTACTAATATAGATCGATATTTTTGTAAACAAATCGTCGTTGTTGAAAATACATCACTGACTGAGGCGTACGCATACGCCGTAAATATGGAAGTGACAAATCGATATACCTTATAATTTTGTGTTACATCCTTCCAGATCATAAAGATTGTTACCGGTTTGGTGAAACAGCAAACCTGGTATACTCCAGTGGGGCGATCTCCCCATAAACGTATTTCCCCTCTCTCTAAATAAACATTACCAGCTTTCTCCCACGGCCACGTCAAGTGTGCACTAGCTACCAGTCCTGGGTGTGCGTTGGAAAAGTGACTTTGGGTTGCGACATCAGCCTAGACCAGGTTTAAAATTACGATGAGCTTCAACATGTTCAACTAAACCCAACCCTACCGTAGCCCGAAGTTGGCCTAAAATGGTACATCCCCTGAAACTCAGGATTTCATATTTTCTAACTAGTAATCCATGCAAAGCCCATTGCCATTGAAGAGTACTTCGTGGTTTGTATCGCATACAAACGGTTAACCTATTCGCGCACAATGTCTCTGCATTTGTTTCGATCATACTTGTAAGACCTAGATTCTACACGAAAATCGTGATTATGACCATGTCGTCACTCTAAAATTGTTTGTCCCGCCGCTTTCCGACGTGGCAATAAATAATACCATCAATACATTCCAGAACAGCATGGAAAAACAAACATGAAGTGCTAATCCACTAGACGGTCAAACTTTGGAAACTTTTGAAATATATATACATTTTTTTTAAAGTTCCAACTCGAATAAATAGCTGAATTGTACACATTATAAAAAGTTTTTTTTTTAATGTAAATTGTGTTTTGGATCAGGTATTGTGACATTTCATCAATGACTATTTTTGTAATGATCTTTTGAATATTTGTTGAGATTTTCAGTTTGAAACACGTTTCGATCTAGAAATGTTTGTGTGACACTAGTAATTAGACACACAACAGTGGCCATTGTGCATTACACATGTCAAACCACAAGGTCTTCTCTGTCAGTTTTAAAACATCATGCATTATTAAAGGGCCCCTGTCATCAAAATATATGTGGACTTCTGTTGATGCAACTTAATATTTATATAACAAAATCACTAACTGTTCAATGGAAATATGTGTCCTATATTTTAAAATAATTTTTCTATATTCTTTCTCAGCACTGATAAGCCCCGCCTCCAAAATATCCTCCAACTCAAGATTCCCCCTGTGACATCATCAAAGGTAGAAATTATCAGGATAATAGACATAATTTTGGAGGCGGGGCTTATCAGTGCTGAGAAAAAATAAAGAAAAATTATTTCAACATATAGGACACATATTTCCATTGAACAGTTAGTGATTTTGTTTAAGTTGCATCAACAGTAGTCAACATACATTTTGATTACATGGGACCTTTAAAACATCATGCATTATTAAAGGAGTGTAATGATGTGTATAACATTTACATATATTATGAGAATGGTTTATTTGTACTCCATGTAATGTGCACATCCTTCGTTCATGAACCTATCATGGATGGACTGTGCTCGGATAGATTTCCTTTGATCTATGATGACCGCCGCCTCATAAAAATTCCAGACATTCAGGTGTTTTCAACAATTAGCTGTATTTCTAATTAGGTAGTGCCTTCCTCTGAATAACAAAATAAAATCTGTTTTGAGAAATATGTCGACCATTCAGCCTTCGCTGGGAGCTCGTAGGTGATCTTTTTACACACACTGTGAATTAATTTTGGGGTTAGCGAAGGGAAATTTTGGAAAAATTGGAGAAAGAATTTGGTCCGTAACTTTTTTGGACACCTCCGGACACGAAATTGAGCTTGTTTCTATGGAAGATAAAACACTCAATAAACGATTTACAAGGTATTTTTAAGGAAATATGATTGCTTAATTTGCGATATGGAGGCATTTCTCTGGCATGTTTTCTACAGAATTCTCCTTTTATCCCTCAAACGAAGCAACAATATAATCTGAAATACACAGAATCGTATCTTTATAAGATGTACTACTACTGCACATGCACTTTAGTTCATGGAAGTGGTTGTGAAATCTTCTGCGCATACAAAATACATATTCCTCTAAATGGATCCAAAATTCGTCCGTCACAAATGTTAAAGTTTACCTGCAAGACTCTCTTATGATCCATAACTTGGCAACTGTTACAGCAATGGCAGCCACACTTGGTTGATAGAAGCACTAGGGATATCTTCATGTTATGGTGTTGTCAGAGGTCATATGATGATGTCAAAGGTCATTTGAGGTCATATATTAAAGAGTATGTGCAAGACTCTATTTTTCTATGTTAAAGTTTACCTGCAAGACTCTCTTTTGAGAAATAACTTCACATAGGTTGCTTGGATTACAACCTAACTTGGGTCATAGATGCACTGGGGGTACCTTCATGTTATGGTACCGTTGAAGGTCACAGGATAAGGTCAAAGGTCATTTGAGGTCATACGTTAAAGTTTACCTGCAAGACTCTCTTTTGACAAATAACTTCACATGGGTTGCTTGGATTACAACCTAACTTGGGTCATAGATGCACTGGGGGTACCTTCATGTTATGGTACCGTTGGAGGTCACAGGATAAGGTCAAAGGTCATTTGAGGTCATACGTTAAAGTTTACCTGCAAGACTCTCTTTTGACAAATAACTTCACATGGGTTGCTTGGATTACAACCTAACTTGGGTCATAGATGCACTGGGGGTACCTTCATGTTATGGTGCCGTTGGAGGACACAGGATAAGGTCAAAGGTCATTTGAGGTCATACGTTAAAGTTTACCTGCAAGACTCTCTTTTGACAAATAACTTCACATAGGTTGCTTGGATTACAACCTAACTTGGGTCATAGATGCACAGGGGGTACCTTCATGTTATGGTGCTGTTGGCGGTCACAGGATAAGGTCAAAGGTCATTTGAGGTCATACATTAAAGTTTACTTGCAAGACTCTTGGTGAAGGCTTCCTAACTTGTGCACAGAATTGTGTGAGCATGTGTGAGCATTACTGATGTAGATTTAGGCAAACATTACTCATGCACATTTATGCAAATTTATTCAAATTCACTATTTTGCACCTGATTTTGATGTTGTCTGTTTAAAGTTGCTTATTTGTTTGTTTCAGTTTTTCACAGGTTTTACAGGCAGGCACTACCTCTTAGGCAACAAAGGAGCCCATTTATTTTATGGCAACATGGCGTATACATGTAATAGATGTGGAAAGTTATTCCAGTTGAGAGCGAACCTCCAGAAACATTCATGTAATATTTGCTACAAATGTGGGAAGCAGTTTACCAGGAAACAAGTGTTGCATTCACATTCTTGTATAGGTTCTTTTTCATGTCAGTATTGCAACAAAACATATTGCTCTGAAGTCAGACTTAAAAGTCATTCTTGTACATTTTGTACAAAGTGTAAAAAGCAATTTAGTTCATTTCAAAGAAAGGAAGGTCATGTATGCGGTGATATGAAAGCAAGCACAAGTGCTAATCGAGATGCCCATGACCAGTGTGAACAAGCTTCAAATGCACATTTGAATAAAGTGGAAAATACAAAAAAGAACAAACCAGTGACAGAAGAAAGTCATAACAGTCAGGATTCAGTTTACTTCGCCTCTATTGTGCAACTGATTATCATCCTGTTTTGTCTTTCTCTAATCTAATAGAACTTGGTGGAGGCTTTTTATTCCATCTCAAAGAAGGGGGAAGGTGGGGGAGGGGGAGTAGATAGAGGAAGTAGCATTGCGTGAAATAGCCCTTCTCATTTATGGAATGTTACATTCTATGGCAGATATTTCACAATCAGCCAGGGATACAATTCTTTTGCGTAGCAACGGAGATCGCGATATTTCTGGTTATTTTCGCAAGTGGGCGAGACACAATATTGCTAATGCCTTGTATTCATGAGATGTCAGGGTAATTTATAATTATTACCGATGCTAGCCTTGCTTTCAGAATGCATCTCATTTTCTATTGATTTGTTTTCCACAAACTTAAACTAGAGTCTACTTTGAATACAATAGAGGGTTCCCACAAGCAGCCATATTGGAGGACAAAACAATGAAAACCTGTGCATCAGACCATGAAATATTTTGTCTCACGATAAGGCAAACTGGAGATACTAGATAATTTTCTATAATTCATATCCAAAGCTTTTAAAAGTAATTCTTAAAACATATTTACAAGCCTAGGGGTGCGGGGTTCAAAAGGGTACGGTGAATAAAGTAAGATTGAGAGAGAGAGAAAGAGGGGGAGGGAGAAAGAGGGAGAGGGGGAGAGAGAAAGAGTGTGTGTGAGAGAGAGAGAGAGAGAGAGAGAGGGGGGGGAGGGAGAGAGAAAGAGAGGGGAGGGAGAGAGAAAGAGAGGGGAGGGAGAAAGAGGGAGAGAGAGAGAGAGAGAGAGAGAAAGAGTGAGAGAGAGAGACAGAGAAAGAGAGGGGAGGGAGAAAGAGGGAGAGGGGGAGAGAGAAAGAGGGAGAGGGGGGGAGAGAAAGAGGGAGAGAGAGAGAGGGGGAGGAAGAAAGAGGGAGAGGGGGAGAGAGAAAGAGGGAGAGGGGGAGAGAGAAAGAGGGAGAGGGAGAGAGAGAAAGAGTGAGAGAGAGAGAGAGAGAGGAAGGCCATCTCTCATCCAAATGCAACAATGATCATTTCTGTCCATCCTTTCCTGCCTCATGCTGTTGGAAGGAAAGAGTGATAAGTCTTCTTTTTATCAGGGAGGTGTTAGGAAGGAGAAGAAACTCGAGCATATATATTCAGATATCGTAATGGGTACTTGTAGTATATTGAACTACATGATTGCTATGAGATATATTGCACATGCATATTACATGTATATCCGTGTTATGCTCCTTTAAATTTTAACAATGCCTTGCATGTAACATTTTAACTTTCACTCACTCACTTCTCTCACCCCAAGTATCTTTGTACAAATCAGTACCAATGATGGAACTAGTATATAAAATCGAAAGTATTCTAGAAAAAAGACACTTGTAGCTTATACATCAAGCAAACGAGTCACTCTTGCTCTCTGTTCGCGTCTTGTCCGTGTGTTTTCTTTATGTACCTAACCCAATACATACAGCGTGTAATGAATTTCAAAAGTATTCATTCATCACAATGCTTTGAAGTTCCATGCTCAGCACCGACATTTAGCGAATGTCCACTTGGAAAGAAATATCTTTAATTGCCAATTTTATCTCTAGAAACTTTGCTTTTTATATTACTTGCTTTGCAAATTCAAGGAAGTTGAGGGAAACACTATACAAGACCATTAAAAAAATTAATTAGGAATAATTTTTTAAAATGTGACATAGGACTATAAGATATTTGTATTACTTACAAAATTGACTACTTTATTTACTTTCCGATAAATTGTGCATCATTGTCGACAAAATATCTGAGGCTGCGTATTTTCATGTTTGCGTTCTTTTGTGTACAACCGAGATATTTTACTTGAAAAACTTGTTTATTTGTGTTTGCTGATATCTGTGTTCATGGACATATTGGTTCCATTAACAGAACTGGAGAAGCGAAATGAGACTCTACATTTCGGTTGTTTCTCTCTGAAAAGCCGTTGCCACACAGTCGTAATTGTTAAAACAGCTAAAAAAAACACATATCGAGAAAACAATACTTGTTCGACGGAGTGGAGCATGGGTTCAAACAAAGATCGAAGGTTAAGTCAATATCCTTTCATAAAAGTATCCCTGTTTTTATCATACCCGAATACATCCATGTTTTGAATTTGATTTGAAATGTCGGTGACAGTTCGATATTCCGAAGGTTCGTTTATTCCGAAGGTTCGTTATTCCGAAGGGTCGTAATTCCGAAACACGTAAATTGCCTATAAAAAAGGTTCGTTAATTCGAGCATTTGTGGCGTTATTCCGAAGGTTCGTTAATCATGTTAATCCGAAAACGAAATAAGGTTCGTTTCTCCGAAGGTTCGTTATTCCGAAAACGAAATAAGGTTCGTTTTTCCGTTACTTCGTTAATAAGGTTCGAACTGTTTACGTTTTCGGATTAACGAACCTTCGGAATAACAAACCGTTTTTCTTTCTCGGACTAACAAACCTTCGGAAAAACGAACCTTGGTTTGTTTTCGTACTAACGAACCTTCGGAATAAGGAACCTTCGGAGTACTGTATTCGAACCTTCGGTTTAACGAACCTTCGGAATAACGAGTGCTCCCCGAAATGCCAAACAGCCTGGTAAGTAGGCTACTAGTGGCGCATGATTCTTTTGTTAGAAGGGAAACATGAGGAATGCCAGTCCGTTGCGTACCCATGTAAATTACATCTTTTATATACTATGCATTGCATGCATCGTGCAGATACATGTACAAGGGTGTGCTGCGGCGTAGCCTAGTTACTGGGCTTAGGAGACCATGTCACAACTGAGTATGTTAACAACTATGTCTGGTAATACAGACTAGGCCCCTCATCACTCTGACTGCCCTGGATCCCCCTGTGGAGCGGGGGAGGAAGAGGATCCAGGGCAGTCTGAGGGATTTGGGCCTAGTCTGTATTACCAGACATAGTTTTTAACAGACCCGACCATGCACTCCTCAGCCTAATGACTAGGCTAGCTATGGTGCAGCTGTTGAATGCCCGTCTCTAAGCAACGAATAGCCTGGCATACAAGCCTGTTGGATATTTCAAATCCGAACAGCCACACACACACACACACACATATATATATATATATATATATATATATATATATATATACAGTTGAGGCCAAAAGTTTACATATACATGTATACCCATGGAATTCAGTGAATTTGTTATTGTATTTATCTTGTTTCTATGTGTTATGACTATTTGTAGTGTGATTTTTATTGTGCAGGGCCTCTTGGTATAGCATTATTTTTAACTGAAAGGACTACCCTCTTGAAATAAAACTGAATAAATGAACGAGATTGTGTTGAAGGAATAGTCCACCCTGTAGTTCAATTGGTTTCAACAACCGCAGAAATATGAAAGAAACATTAGTGAAGATTTTACAAAAATCCGTCAAAGGATGAGAAAGTTATGATCTTTTAAGGTTTTGATTTTGTGACGTCACGTGCAAGGTGCGCTCCCATAATGTTGTGTACAATTCTTTTTGAAAATGTCAATTTTCTCAAAAAGATGTGCACCCTTTTACCTGTGCATTTGATACATCATTAGGAATACACTACCTCTCTATTAAAAAAAAACCTATTCTGTTTAGAAAAAAAGAGCACTTTATGGTATCATACAGAATACAGCATATGGGAGAGCACCTCTCACCTGACGCACAAAATCGAAATTTTAAAAGATCATTACTTAAAACGTTTACTTAATGTCTGCATAATTCATGTAATTTGTACAGGTACTAGTGTATGAATTTGTGTTTTTACCGGAATGATAATGTGCCTTTCTTATATTATGAATATTTTAGCACACTGACGGGGATATCCTGGTAAAGGGACACGAAATATAAATAAAGACAAATAGGATAAAAACGTATGTGAATATTAGGGAATATAAAAAAGTTGACGATGAATGGGAAAGAGCAGGATGACAGGATAAGACTGGAAGTGCAGGGTAACAGAGGGAGATAAACAACATGGGACATCGTAGCCTAGGTACTAGGCTGTAAGGTGCATGAAGACAACCCAGTCTGTTAACAACTATGTCTGGTAATACAGACTACGCCCTAATGACGTCATAGCTCTCCTGGCTTCGAGTGAGGATGGGATTTAGGCATATAGTCTGTGTTACCAGACATAGTTGTAAACAGACTGGGTTGTGTTCATGCACCTCACAGCCTTGTAGCTAGGCTAGGGACATTGTGACACAACATAATATTCGCACCAGGAGGTCCATGTTATGATGGCATACTTAAAGGGATAGTCCACCCTGAAGATGAGTTGGTTCCAATAAAAGCAGACACATGAATAAACATATTAATGATGGTTTGGTGACGTCACGTGTGAGGTGCTCTACCATTTGTTGTGCGCTGTGTGGTAACATAAATTGCTCTTTTTCTGTTTTTGATGAAGGAATGATTTTTTAACTTTTTTATCCTTCAACGGAGCCTCATCAAACATTCAGTAATATGTTTCTTTCATGTGTCTGTTTCAAGTTGAAACCAACTTATCTTCAGGGTGAATTATCCCTTTAAAAACTTCCGAATAAAGTGGAGTTATATTTCCACCCACTGAGGTTAACCCGGATTCCAGGCTTTTGGATATTTTAATTATTTTTATTTATTTTTAATTTTTTTAATTCAAACTTTTTTCTTTTATGGCTGATTACTCCTTCAATCTCATTCTTTCTCTCTCTGATAGGGCAAGTCGGAGAAGGAATTGAGAATTGTTAGTCTACTGCAGCCAGACACGTTTGTTGAATAGTGTGGTTTGGATTTGAAAATGCTCACAGCCTGGATCACAGGCTACCCATAGAGGGCCACATTCCATGACCCTGGGAGTGTGACATTTCACCACAGGCGTGCCTATTCAAAGTATTCATCCAAACGGAAATTCGAAAGAGATCAAATATGAAACTAACTCTGCATGTATTGTGCGCGTTGTGAGTGTCAGCCTAGCTTCTAGGCAATTCGGAATTTCCCATTCAATATAATATATATATGTACATGTATATATATATATATATATGTATATTAATGATAGTACACAGAATTTATATAGCGCACTTTCCAATATTCAATAAATAGGTCTGGTGGCAGAAGCCCAATCATTTTCACTTCTTTTCCCGGCTCGCCCACACAGCTAGGGAAAGAGAAAAAGTTCAAGATCGAACAATCTTATAATTACTAGACTTTTTTTCATAAAAGGCAGGTTATGTTTACGTTTGTTGTGCATGCTACCATTTATACACTTGGCGCCCGGCCAGAACGCGTTGGGAAGAGAATGTTTATGATTGAGAACTATTGTAAACTGAAAACTGGCCTGGGATCCAAGCTTTTTTTTTTCTTTTTTTTTTTGGGCATTCTGGTCCAAACTAAAGCAAGTATACTACCTGGTCTAGCATTGAAATGACTAGGGTTTTTTTTCTCTTCCTTCAGTTCGATGCTGTTCCATAGGAGCCAATGTACGTAGCACTATCAAGTAATTAGGCTACAGTAGTTGAACATGTTTATTCAAGAGCTTTATCTAATAGTCAAAATAGTACAACAATATGATCAAATAACAGACTTTATGTGACTGACATGTAAAATGATTGGGGGGTAGTAATGGGGTAATGGGGAGAAAATAAGAAGAACAGCCCCCCCCCCCCCCCCCCCATAGTTAATTCATTTCTAATCGCCTTTGAGAAGTAAACACCTTTCCACAACTTCAACTTTCAGTTTTCGCGGGTGTATATTAATACAAGCAAAGTTTTGAAGATGGACCTCTTTCACACACTTCTACGTTTGAACAAAGGAAGATAAATCATTATACATAATTCATTATAATGTATTATCATGTCATGATACATGTAATATCATGTATTTGAAGATGCCATTAGCAACGCAGTGTTTGAACGAGGCGCATGAATTTTGAATACATGGTCTTTTGCCAGATTGAACCATGCAGGCGTACCAACCAGATAAGCCGGACCAGCCACCGGTCTACAACGAAATGAGCTCCCCCATTATCCAGCCAGCGCCAGCGCAGACCGTCATTACCAACCAGCCAATCATCTCGCCATCGCAGACCATCATTCAGGTGAGAGCGGTCGTCGATGATCAGCGTGATGGTGGTCAATGATCATGGTGGTGGGATTCAGTGATCAATCAGGGTGGTGGTATTCATTGATGAGGGTGATTGTAATCAGTGATAAGCGTGGTGATGATCAGTGATCAGCGGGATGATGATCAATGATCAGGGTGGTGGTGATCAATGATCAGGGTGATGGTGATCAATGATCAGGGTGGTGGTATTCATTGATGAGGGTGATTGTAATCAGTGATTAGCGTGGTGATGATCAGTGATCAGCGGGATGATGATCAATGATCAGGGTGGTGGTGGTCAATGATCAGGGTGGTGGTATTCAGTGATCAGGGTGATTGTAATCGGTGATCAGCGGGATGATGATCAATGATCAGGGTGGTGGTGGCGTTTAGTGATCAGGGTGATGGTAGCTAATGAGTCAGGGTGATGGTAGTCAGTGATCAGTGTGATGGTGGTCGATGATGGCAATAATCATGGCTGTGGTTTATTAGGGAAAGCGACGACCACATCATAGATCAGAGTGCTGACAGCAATGAGATGCTGATACATTCAATTTGGTTTCGCTATCGCCATTTTCAGGTGAGGAGGGATGGAGGACAATGATAATTTACAGAGAATTGACTTTAAATTGAATTGAGGTTGAAATTGAAGTTACTTGATTTGAATTGCCTTGGTTCTGATTGCATTGAGTTGGAATTGGACTAAATGGAATTGATTAAAATGCAATTGCATTGGATTGAATTGAATTGGATTGAATTGGATTGGATTGATTTGGATTGGATTGAATTGGATTGGACTGAATTGGATTGGACTGAATTGGATTATATTGAAGTGGATTGGATTGAAGTGGATTGGATTGAAGTGGATTGAATTGAATTGGATTGAATTGGATTGGATTGAATTGAATTGGATTGAATTGGACTGAATTGGATTGGATTGAATTGGACTGAATTGGATTGGATTGAATTGAATTGAATTGGGTGAGCTGAGTCCAGTTGATTTGGATTAAATTGAATTGTGATTGTGCTCCTTGTGTCTCTCTCAGATCACCCAGGGCAACGTGAATCCGCTCATGCCTAGAGGGATCCCCCGTCCTTGGTCCACAGAGATAATGGGTTGCTATGACGACATGGGCATCTGTAAGTCCAACAAAACACTGCGAAGCCTATGTATAAAAGCCACACAAAGAAGCCAAAAAGAATCATTTCAAACGGGAAATTGGCGTTTAAATATGGCACTTGAAAAATGATAGAAAATCAATTTCAACTCGCATCAAGTTGAAATTGACACATCATAAAGTCAAGGGATGTCATTTTTTTAGAGACGGGTTTTATGACATTCATCGATTACCTGTCTTCTAATAGGCCTAATCTTTGGAATTTTTAATGAGATTTGAACTTTCGGACAAATTGTGATCTGAAAATGTGGGCGTATCATAATTTATTCAGAACACAACAATGGTCATTGTGCATCACACATGTCAACCCACAACTTCTTTTCTGTCAGAAGCATCATGCATTATTAATGACAATGTGATGACAGTTGCTAGTGGATTAACAGGTGTGATATACGACGGTCGCTGTTGTGTTCTGAATTAATTATCTTATACACACAAATTATGAGGATTCAATTTGTCCAAAAGCGATAATCTCATTAAATATGCCAGGGCATATTGCAATAAGAGTAATCGATAAAATGTAACAATACCTATCTCTAAAAGAAATGGCATATGTGTCAATTTCAGCTTGATTTGAGTTAAAGTAGATTTTTAAACATTGTTCAAAAATGTCAAAAGATTTATTTAATACCTAGTAGTTTCGAAAGGTTCAATTATAAATATGCCGTTGGCTAAAGGGGTTCAAACAGGGAGGTGTTACGAAGGAGTAGAAACTCGAGCATAATATATTCAAACATCTGTATGGGTTCTAAAGCGTGCTCATGAATGCCAAAAGCATTCCATAATCATGACAATGCTTTGATGTTCCATGTGCCGTGCCGACATTTAGCTGATGTCAACTTGAAAAGAAATTTCTTTGATTTCCCATTTGTCTGTAGACGTTTTGTTTTTGACAAATTTGTTTGCAAACTTTAAGGAAGTTAACGGCAGATAATGACAGATCCTTTACTCTGCTTTTGTTTCGAAAAGTATTGAGGAATCATTAAAAATCGGACATATAAGCTATTTTTATTACTTACAAAATTGGCCAATTTCTTCACTTTCCGACAACTTGTGCATCTGGGGGATTCAACCACTCTCAAAATGATATATTAAGCTGTGTATTATCATTAACGGCGTTTGTGTGTGTTTGCGTGAAACAGAGATATTTCACTTGAAAAACTTGTTTATTTGTGTTTGCTGATACCTGTTATGCTCATGGAAGTATTAACAGAACGGGACAAGCGAAATGAGACTGTAAATTTCTTTTGTCCTCTCCGAGAAGCCGTTGCCACACAATCATATTCATAATTGTTCAAACACCTGAACAGCACCTGTTGAGAACACATAACTTTTCAGCGGCTTGGCACATGGGTTCAAAGGAAGAAAGTTGCTTCATATCCTTCCATAACACATCCCTGGTTCAAATTAACTGCTCTCCGCGGAAATGTGCAACAAGTAAGTTCATAGTTGCAATGTGCGCATGAGCAGATTATTACTGGTACAAATGACCTCGGGCCAATTGTACCACTCACAGAGTGAAATGGAAATTCCAGAGATATTGGCCCACTTTTATCCCCATTATAATGCAGATATGACAACAGCAATTCAGCTCTGAGAAGGCAGTGAAAGAACATTCCACCATGTGCACCTGCTTCTATTGTTGGTTTGGGCACCTGTAAAATAACACATTTACAAAGCTTCATGATCAAGTCCCTAGTCATTCTTGATTCAGTGTAGTGTCGGACCATGATGTAACTGATTATTTCGAAGTGCTCTAAAGTGAGTTAGGTTGGGCAGTCTTTAGGAGAGCTTTAGAGACGAGTACAATAAGATAATATATCATACCATTTGGGATTTAAAGGGAAAGTTCATCCGGAAGTTTACTTGAATTTAATGAAAGCAGAAACATGAAAGAAACATCAGTGAAAGTTTGACGAAAATCCGTCAAAGCATAACAAAGTTCTGATTTTTTTAACTTTTGGTTTTGTGACGTCACGTGCGAGATGCTCCCCCGTATGTTTTTTTGTACTATTGCTTTTGAAAATGTTAATTTTCTCAAAAGGATATATGTTACCTGCCCATTTGATACATCATTAGACACGTGATTTTACACACAGACCTATATGAAGTAGACTCATTCCTTTATAAAAAAAAAAAATAGAAACAAGGGAATTTATGGGGGGGGGGGGGGGCACAACAAATGAGAGAGCATCTCACACGTGATCTCACAAAATTAAAACTGTAAAATAAACATGACTTTCTCACTTCCAGCATGATAGTCATGTTTGTCGTCTCCGTCCGGCCACTATCAGAATGATCATTATCTTAATCACCATGGCAACTTCCTCCTTCCTGCCTCCATCTTCTTTCCCTCATACCAGGTCTGTGCGGTCTCTTCGTGCCCTGCTACCCGAACATACTGGCCACCGACATGAACGAGAGCTGCTGCGTCCCGTGTTGCATCCCAGCCCCTCTCATTGCTATGCGCGCCCAGGTGCGCGGCCGCCACAACATCCAAGTAAGTGTGTCACTTTGTTCACAACAGAAATCTTCCACGAGAGAGGTTTACGGTACACCAGGGAGGTGTTACGAAGGAGTAGAAACTCGAGCATAATACATTCAAACATCTGTATGGGTTCTAAAGCGTGCTCATGAATGTCAAGAGCATTCCATAACCATGACAATGCTTTGATGTTCCATGGGCCGGGCCGACATTTAGCTGATGTCAACTTGAAAAGAAATTTCTTTAATTGCCCATTTGTCTGTAGACGTTTTGTTTGTGACAAATTTGTTTGCAAACTATAAGGAAGTTCACGGCAGATAATGACAGATCCTTTACTCTGATTTTGTTTCGAAAAGTATTGAGAAATCATTAAAAATCGGACATATAAGCTATTTGTATTAGTTACAAAATTGACCAATTTCTTCACTTTCCGACATTTTGTGCATTTTGGGGATTCAACCACTCTCAAAATGATATATTAAGCTGTGTATTATCATTAACGGTGTTTGCGTGCAACAGAGATATTTCACTTGAAAAACTTGTTTATTTGTGTTTGCTGATACCTGTTATGCTCATGGAAGTATTAATGCCATTAACAGAACGGGACAAGCGAAATGAGACTGTACATTTCTTTTGTTCTCTCTGAGAAGCCTCTCTGAACAATCATGTTCATAATTGTTCAAACACCTGAACAGTACCTGTTGAGAACACATAACTTTTCAGCGGCTTGGCACATGGGTTCAATTAAAGACAGTTGCTTCATATCCTTCCATAACACATCCCTGGGTACACCATGTGTAAAGTCCTGGAAGGACTGAGAGGAGAAAAGTGGATAGAATTGAAGGTGAAATGGAAAGGCGAGAAAGTGGAGATTTGAAAGAAGAGTATTCTTTCGAAATGAGGGCAGTCCTGAAAAGGACTGTAAACCAGAAAGCGTGAAGAGCTGAAGAGTAGACAGGTAGACTCGATGTTTCGGGCAGATTGACTGTCCTTCTTCAGGAGGACAATCTTTTCAACATTTTTGAAAAATGATTAAAATCATCTTCAACTCAAATCAAGCTGAAATTGACATAGCATAAAGTCAAGGGATGTCAATTTCCTTTTATTTTTAGAGACAGGTTTTGTGACATGTCATTGATTAATTTTCTTTTAATAATCCTTTAAAATATTTGAGGAGATTTTCACTTTTGGACAAATTTGGACCTCAAAATTCGTAAGAGCGTACGACTTGAAATGTGACGTGACATTGGGTGCGTTTATGCTCATTTGGGGGCCAAATTCAGCGTTTAGTTCAAAACGCAGTTGCGTTCATGCTCGTTTTTATAAAAACGCCGTTTCAAAACGCCGTTTCAAAGCGCACGAGAAGGTGCATTTACAAAAAAAAAATGCCGATTCTGATTTATCACGTTTAATGGGGAAGCGCAAACGCAGGTCACATGTATACGCGTTTAAATGACGTCATCTCAATAGTAACAATACCCCCGTAAATGGCGTTTTGGACGAGCGTTTTCAATCAGCGTTTCAAAATGCTGATTCCGCCTTCGCAAATTGAACATAAACCACCCATTCTTGCGCAAATCCTATGCCCCGGTCGCGCATAATTATTTATTTTTACCCAAGAGTTCTGCCATACGTGCGATAAATTTCAAGAAAACCGAGGGTGAACTCGCCAGCGCACGCGTACGCGGCAGCACATGTTCTAGCAAAATGTGCACGACACGAATACCTACCGTAAGGCACTTTGGTATCCAACTAATTTTATGAATTTGAACCCTAAACCTAACCCTGAACCTAACCATAACCCTAAGCCTAATTCTAAACTCATGCATATAGATAGCAGTCAGCATGCATAGCAGGTTCAGCTAGTTCAGCAATCTAAAGTTTCCGCGGCGGCGCGATTTAGACTCATCCACCACCGGTTTTCTTGATGGCAGAATTCTTGAGTAAAAATAAAAAATATGCGTGCCCCGGTCATGCGATTTTAGCCAGGCTCAGAGTCGTACGACTGATCGGATCATGCCTATACATTTAAAAATGAATGACTATTTATATGTTTATATGTGAAGAGTTTCATTTTGAAAAAAAAATACTAATTTGTTTTTATCAAAAATGCATTTGATTTAGTTGTAAAAAAAATAATTTCGTACATGGGCATACCTCATTTCATATTATATACATAAACCAAAAATATGACAAGCAAATTAATAAATACCCATTATCTGAATATACATTGCACATAGAAGTTCTTCCTTCTCATCTCTCTCTCTCTCTCTCTCTCTCTCTCTCTCTCTCTCTCTCTCACACACACACTCTCCCCCGCCCCCCTCTCCCCGCCCCCTCTCTCTCTCTCTCTCTTTCCATTTCTCTCTCTCTTCCATCCCTACCTCTCTCTTTCCATTTTCTCTTCTCTCTCTCTCCCCCCCCCTCTCTCTCTTTCCAACTCTCTCTATTTCCAACTCTCTCCCCCCCCCCTCTCCCCCCCCTCTCCCCCATCCCCCCCCCCCCCCTCCTCTCTCGCTCTCCTTTTTTTTTTCTCTCTCTCTCTCTCTTCGTCTTCCCCCCTCTCTCGATCCCTCTCTCAAACACACTCTTCCCTTCCTCTTAATTCTGCAGGGGAACCTCATGAATGACTTATGTGCCAACTGTTGGTGTGGCTACTGCCTCCTGTGCCAGCTCGCTCGAGAAGTCAAGAACATCAAAGAAGGCCGCGCCGCCCCATAGACACCCTCGTGACCACAACCCTTGTTAGCATAGCTTTCAGGGTCGTTGGACATATCCCCCCCCCCAAAAAAAAAAAAACAACAAACAACAACAACAACAACAACAACAACAAATCTCTAGAAATAAAAAAAAATGATAAAGAAAAGGTAATTAAATGCAGTATGAGAGAAAAAATATAAAAATTATTAAAAATATAAGATACAACAGATCTGGGCCCTATTTTAAATAAAGTTAAGTGACGATTGATATGAATTGTAACTCTGTATATTAGATACACGGAATTGAACTTGCGATCGATTCATATTCGCTAAAGTAGAATATTGGGGCCATTAACATTGTAATGTGTACACCCTAGAATACCAATTATCCCTGGAGTTTTTAAGTAGAGATGCCCAACAACCTGAATGCTAGACTAGCTACTACCCTGTTACCATGGTTGTGAAGTCATCAAAATATGCCCACGGATCGCCATTGGTCAAAATGAATGGTCACATATTTTTTTAGCCTTTTTAAAGCCGCATCATGATCATAATTCGCACCCCCCCCCCTCCAAAAAATGGGGAAAAATATCGGAACACGTTCCATTTAAAGCACGTCTATTAGTTTGATTTCAAATATCGTGTTAGGTGTCTGTTAGAGACGCCAATCGAATTGATCGCGAAATCATTAAGAGGCTGAAGTTGAATTGCCTTACCTATGGAAACTTCCATGATCTGTAAGCTTCTGTTAGGTTGTGTTACCGAGAGTTGCTCTTTGTATATCAAATGTTCATATTTGTCATAATCAATACAAGTAAATCACATAGAGAAGGAGCAACACTATGTTTGCTCAGATAGAACTGTTAAGAACGTATATAAACGTAGATTGTACATACGTAACTCTCTTTAACCCGTCGAGTCTGATTGCCTAGTTCTTTCCTGATATTTTCATGTCATGTAGTGGTATCGTAATATGGTGAAAAGTTATCCAGCCGCATTATTATTGTCCATTTAAAGACAGCCCGTCCCTTTTTCAGATCACCACAAAACCATCGAAACATTGGCAAAACATATAGAGAAGTGTTAGCAAGCTGTATATTCATAATTTGAAACTGATACGTAGTGTAAAATTCAAATAATGCACGTAAACAACGTCTGATAATTAATCTTTACCTCAGGCTCTTAGCAATTTGTGTTGAAATATTTGCTTTATTGATTAATTTGTTTAGTAAATTATTAAACGCATTATGAAAAAAATTGTTCTATATAAGGAATCATCTCCAAAGTTTGATAATTACTCATAAAATTAGAATTTCACACATGCATAAAAACCACATAGATACTGTAACAAAGACTAATACTTTTTTTCGTAGTACGAAAAAAGTCGGTTTGAAATTTAACGGCTGAAATTTCTACATATAAAGAAAACTTCAACATACTATATTTTTAGAAATGGTCTTGAATCACACTTTCTTCAATTTACGATCGTGAGAGACGATTTCAAATTTTAAGCTTGCAAAAGGGACGGACAGTCTTTAACGCCGGTATTTCAAGGGATTGCCACCCAGGAAGGGTGACATACCCACTTGTCTTTTTTTTTTTTTTGTATCTAAGGTCATGCAGCAGATGATATAATCCGCAAGTGCCCTGGATAGTTCTCCCATTTCTACCCAGAAAACCCGAAAAGTGTTCGAGCGCTAGGCAACGGTTATGTTGCATTCTTTCTTTTAGTCCACCCCCTGGACTGTATTTAGCAATCCGCCGACAACGAACGTTGGTGGCGCATCACATACCAAAAAACAAATCACATTTTTTCGGGCGGACAGATTCGCGGAGTCGCGCAATCAGTGGTCAGGCGCGGTATGCGTACTATGTGAATCAGTAGCGTAATGTGTGTGGGAGAAGAGGCGGACGATAGAATACGCCCAGTATCTGGACTAACTTCCTTGGGATAAGGATAAATCTCCATACCACATAGAGGGGAAAGTCGTTCTTTAACGCATGGCACTGCGACATTCAGAGTTTTCGGAGTCTGCGTACTTCCGGTCTTGTGTACTAGTGTATGAGACAGGAAACGGACATTATTACCTATTACTTATACTGCGCTTTTCCCATAAGGCCCAAAGCGCTTACAATGAACTAAATAGAATTACGTAATCTGAAAGTACGTACTACAAAAAAAAAATGGGTTTTTAACGCCTTTCTGAAAATTGATAGTGATGGAGACTGTCTAATTGTAAGTGGCAAATCATTCCAGTGTTTTGAAGCTGACACAGTGAAAGATCTATTGCTGGCTAATGTACGAGTTTTTGGATATGTGAGATGAAGAGTGTCACTGGCCGACCTAAGTGCTCTTGCTGGTGTTTGCAGAGTAAAGCAACTAGTTAAATACTCTGGAGCCTGTTCGTTCAGTATTTTGTAGACAAACAGAAGTAGTTTGAATGTAATTCTCTGTTTCAAGGGGAGCCAGTGGAGTGAATTAAGGAGTGGTTGAGAAGGATGATCTCGGGAAACCTGCAAAATTAAGCGCGCTGCCCAATTTTTTAGTCGTTGAACACGAACATGACTGCAAATAGAATTCGCATGTGGCTGCGCATTGCATCATGGGATGCACATATTCATTTTGAAAGGTGATATAATCTTCATGTGAACGAGGTATTGGTTTGCTTCGATCGATGTTGATTTGAAGTCTTTTTTTATCATGGTATCGTACTTACGTCTTGCGTACTTTATATATCTTTCGTCCTTGTACCTATTCCCGTTAAATACGACTACCCATCACAGTACTGTTGTTTGAGAGCTGACACATTTTATGTATGTTTATAAAACTAAATGATATTTCAGTGTATGTACCTGTGGTGTTATGGCGTCCTTATGATTATGACGGCAATCATATTTTGTTATTTTGCTCTATCTTGTACCCTTTTCTAGCATTTCCGATGTTGTACTGTTGTACGGTCAGAATAATAGTGGAACATGCTTGTCTTCTGACCACCTACAAAACCTTGTTTTCCACTCCCCCCCCCCCCCCCCCCCCTCTCTCTCTCTCTCTCTCTCTCTCTCGCTCTCTCTCTCTCTCTCTCTCTCTCTCCCACTTCCTCTCTCTCTCTCTCTCTACCTCTATGTCTTTGTTTCATAAATATTTTCCTCCCAACTTACCACCCCCTCCTCTCTCTCTCTCTCTCTCTCTCTCTCTATCTCTCTCCCTCTCTCTCTCCCTCTCTCTCTAACTCTTTGTTGCATAAATATTTTCCTCCCACCTTACCACCCCCGCTCTCTCTCTCTCTCTCTCTCTCTCTCTCTATCTCTATCTCTTTGTTTCATACATATTTTCCTCCAGGCTTACCCCCCCCCCCCCCTCTCTCTCTCTCTCTCTCAAAACACATGCAAGCAGTGCACACTCCGCCAAGCATGTTGGCCCTTACACACGCACATCCCCCTCTCTCTCTATCGCTCTCTCTCTCTTTCACAACTTTCGATTTATTTTCATATATCTTTCTTTTGTGTACTCTCTTGCGCTTTCCTTCTTTGTCTCCTTTTCTTTTTCATTTGCCGCTTTCGTTCTCTCTGTCGATTTGTTTTCAAATCTATCTCTATTGATCACTCCACCCCTTTCTTCTATCTCTCCTTCTAATTAATGTTCCTTTCCCTTTTTCTTACTTTCTGCATCTTGCCTATCCCCGTGCACGCGTTCTCTATCTCTTGGTTTGTACTTTCTTTGTTCATTTCTGTCCAATAATTCAAATTGTCTTCTTGAAAATCATAAGCTGACATGATGTATAACTTGATTTTCATCATTACCTGAAATAAAGCGGAAGAAGCACTGTATTTTCTTCACAAATGTTATATCTTGTACACTGTCTGGCTTTATCGTTTACATTATTACTT
Source organism: Arbacia lixula (assembly GCA_963669155.1). NCBI lineage: Eukaryota > Metazoa > Echinodermata > Echinoidea > Arbacioida > Arbaciidae > Arbacia > Arbacia lixula. The sequence goes on along the minus strand of OZ022596.1, from coordinate 2,151,815 downwards.
ACATGTACGTTTTACCAAATACTGTGTAATGGGCTATTGGAAATAGAATATACAATATTTGACGAAATACCTTTTGGCTCTCCATGTTCATGACGTATTAAAGAGACGTCGTATCGAATGTTGAATAGAAAGAGAGAATAATGTCAGAGAGGGGAGACCAGTTTGCTTTCGAAAAAGCAGTGAGGACGTGTTAAAGGCAGACAAGATTAATCTAATGAGGAGAGATAAAAACTGTTCAATGACACTTTTGATAAAAAAAAAATCAAAAAATAAGTTGCAACTCGAATCATGCTGTAATTAACACATCGTAACACATCGGGATGTCATATGTTTCGAAGTAGGTCTTGTGACATGTCATTAATTACTTTTTAAGTAAAAATCTGAATATTAAATGAGATTTTCACTTTCGGACAAATTTAGCTCTAAAACTGTGTGATCAGATGAATATTTCAGGGAACAACAATGGCAATTGCGCATCACACATGTCAACCGACAAATTATTTTCTGCCAGAAACATCCTGCTCTATGAATGACATTGTAGTGGCAGTTGCTGGTGGATGGACAGGTTAAAACGCAATATTATTGCCATTGTCCATATCTGAATTAGTTATCTGATACACACGTACTTTTACGCCTAAATTTGTCCAAATGTGAAAATCTTATTACATATTCCCTGGAATATTACAAGAGTAATGATTGACCAAATGATTATCACGGAGCCTGCCTCGAAGAAAGTCTGATATCCTTTGATTAATATGATGTGTCATATTCAGCTTGATTCGAGTCGTAACCTATTTTTTTAAGTGTCGACAGTTGTTTTTGACACCTGGTATAAAAGAACGAGCGATTGAGTTAATGGGTTTAGCATGTTCAGTGAGATAGAAAAGGGAGACAGAATACAAATATTTCATGGTCATGACGGATCTTCTGTAATCTATTTCCCCCAAAGTGAACTGGAGGGCGTGGGGTACTATTTTCCCCGAGACCGATAGCCCGGATATCGATAGTCTTGAGGGGAAAAAATATTTTGACGTCACGAAATAGTACTTTTCTTCCCTAAAGCTCTCTTCCTCCAAATAGTTAATTTTTTTGGGGTCATGTGACACCCTTTCAATCAATCAACGAACTGGAATATATTAATGAGGGATATAAGTAGAAATATGCCAGGGAGGAAGAGAAAGAGAGCAAAACAAAAATGGATTGAGGGGCATGGTGGAAGATATTGGAAAATGGGAGGTTTAAAGGTAGTTCCTTTTTGCAGATTAAATCACTTCCTGTCCAACATTACAGGGACTACAAGCGCAACATTGCCTACTCTGACAAAAGGAAGCAGGTAACAAAAGAGACTTTTCTTGTAAATGAGGAATACGTGTCTGTCACTTGCATCGGCATCAGTGCAACACCACATCATGTTAGATTGAATATCTCACAGGAAGATGAACATTTCTTGTCCAGATTTTGCCTGTATGTAGGGAATGCCGGGTACAATCTAAGAATACCAATGACCCAAATTTTAGTGATTTGTCACTTTCCCCCTTTTGTCAGAGTAGGGCAGAACAGCTTATGCCATACGTAAATCTCAACTGTGACGAAGAATTCAGATACAGCGTGATAAACATAATACTTTCTCTCGCGATTTCTTTCACATTTCTTTATATCCTTAACTCTCCTTTTTCTTCTTCATCTCTCTCTCTCTCTCTCTTTCGTCATTTTCCACTTTCTCTTTTCGTCTGATTTTGTTCACACTTCTTTCTTTTGTTCACTCTCTCTCTCCCTTGAACGCGATTCCGTCTTCCAAATTTGCAATTGATCACAAACTTTTATGTCACTCAGCCCTGATAGTTCCTAGCCGGCTCCTCAGGGAGCCAAATTCGATGATCTTTATACCAAATTAAGGATTAATCTGCTCCCATACATTTTGACGAAGAAATTTGCTTTGGGGTGAAGTTTCCTTTACAGGTCCCCTGTCAGCAAAATGTATGTCGACTTATGTTGATGAAACATAATATATACATAACAAAATCACTAACTGTTCAATGGAAAAATGTTTTATATATTTTAAAATAATTTTCTTTATTTTTTCTCAGCACTGATAAGCCCCGCCTCCAAAATATCCTGCAACTCAGGAGTCCCCCTGTGACATCATCAAAGGTAGAAATTAGCAGGATAATAAGTAGAATTTATGCACAAACTAAACATTGCAATGACTACCTCCACCTGCCCATAAGAGCATCACATGTCTTCACACAATACCATCTAACAACCTTTCATGTGGGAATAATCGTTTCCTTATGTCGGAAATGTGCTAGCTATGTGATGGTATTATAAGCACGTGCAGGTAGTCATTGCAATGTTTAGTTTGTGCATAAATTATGTCCATCATCCTTCTAATTTCTACCTTTGATGATGTCGCAGAAAGAATCTTAAGTTGGAGGATATTTTGGAGGCGGGGCTTATCAGTGCTGAGAAAAAATTTAGAAAAAATTATTTTAAAATATAGGACACGTATTTCCATTGAACAGTTAGTGATTTTGTTATATACATATTAAGCTGCATCAACAGAAGTCAACATATATTTTGATGACAGGGGCCCTTTAAATGTTAATGAGTAAAGTGCTGCTATGTCTTAGGAAAATAATTCACAAACCCACGACTGATTTTATCAAATTGTTTATTTTTGCAGTACTGAATACACAAAGGTGAGTACAATAGCTAGCTCTTCAAGCGAAAGTGAAAAGTTTGACATAACCACATGTTACTGTTACAAGCATACATAAACCATGCATTCAGCATGTTCAGAGATTTCAAGTAAACCAATGTACATAGAAATGTCGACGTTACATTAAAGGAATAGATTACCAAGTGGTTGTAGTTTGGTCCACATTCAAAGAGTTTTTATCACATAAGAGTTGTAGTTTTCGTCTAAGATTTGAAAGGAAGAGATGGTTCCTTAACTCCCATTTTCCATCTAGGTCTGTGTAAGAAAAAAGCCCTTTTCTTGAATGCTCCTTTTTGTTCTTTGTGATTCTTACAATATCAAAATGTTTCAGCCTCAAACAACATCTTTTGGTCACTAGATCTGAATAGATTAATTACACTTAACATGTTTTTTTTTAATGTAATGTCAGGTATTGACGCAAATGTACAAAGGCGATTAGTGGATGCTCTTTGTTCAATGAAGTTACCGATTGTAACTCATTCCCATAATTTTAATTGCTACGAAAACAGACAAGGAACTCAGCATTTGGGCTATTACCGTGGTAGTGACGACCAAGAGTTCCGTTGCTTGCCATGGTTACAATACTTGTAATTACATATGCGAAATGATTCTGAACGCCACAACTTGAAGAAGAAAGCAAACGAGTCAACACATTAAAAAAAAAACTTTAAGAATTTGTGAGTATTACATATGCTAACTAGCCTAACTTTCAAGCCATTGGGCATTTCTAATTACAACTAGTCATTAAAGGGGGCTAGGTGAAGTAGACTACTCATTCTCGATTTCTTCTCTGGTTCCGAATGAGAAAAGAGGATAATGCTATTACTCTTATGAATGCTACTCTCTAGTTATCAGAATTAGAAATGTCCAGCAGCTCTTTTCAAGATGAGTCTATGGCGTGTTAAGAGTTAACGTAATAGCTTTAACATTACAAATATTTCTTCGATTATAAACAATTTCATTTTCCTTGCAAAAAGCTATTCCGCTGTTTTAATTTTTAAAAAGCAGAATACAGTAACCCAACGTGACACCGCAAAAGGCTTTTTTTTTTCATTTAAATGATCCGCTGCATATTTCAGTGCTTTGTTATTGTCTTTACTTTATATCTACCAAAAGCACATGCTTTTTTGCATGTAACATCTGCTATTAGAATTCCTGAGGAAGGTGTTGGAATCTCATGTCTTTATCGCGGGTGTAGGCTTGTTCTGTCTTGACGTCGCGGGCAAGAATGATGTGGAGGGGGTGGTTTGTCATGTCTCGATTAGTATACATGCAATGATCACGATTATCTTCCTATCTTCACAACCACGACCACAGTCCAGGGGGGGGGGGGCATTTCATGAAAGTTATCAAGACTGACTAAATATTCAGTGCTGACAATTTCAGTGAAATCCTCGGTTTTGATTGGCTGAGAGGCACTAGCCTCTGACTGTTCCTATGGTAACTGTTGGAGAAAGACAACTTGTCAGTGTTGACACTTTCATGAAATGCCCCCCCCCCCCCCCGATATCATGCTTACAATTATTTGTCTCAAAAGGAAACGGACCAATCGGAGTAAATTTACGTGAAAAAGTCCATTTAAAAGGGGAATTTGAACAGCCTAAGCGCGCTAAATCTGACAGTTTCAGGCAAGGAGTGATGGTAGTGTATAACATGGGTAATACTAAAATTACGGTTTATAAGTACTACGTCAGTGCATCTTATAAAAATCCATATCAAAGCATTGACCGGCAATAGATAATGAAAGAGAATTATGAAAACGTACGCTACAACCTAATGTGTAGTGGTGTTTAAAATCTAATTCCTAAACAGGTGCGACTGTTCTATACTACAATTACGATTTGCTTAATGCAACAGATTCCACGCCTTTCGATTTACACACAAATACATCTCAGAAAAATGTCTGGCTTCTAGTCTGATGTCAATTTCGAATCCAAATCGTAAAATATGGTCTCGTGCTCTTAAGCCTAGTCGGTTTTCATTTATTTCCTCATCTTTATCTGTCGACTCGAGGGTGACTAGGCTGTTTTTAATCCGATCTGTTTATTGATGAGTTTGGATAGGAAATAAGCAACAGGCTGGAGGCTTGACACCTCTTTTTCATCATTATCACAGTAAATACACCTTACATATCACTTACAGTAAGATTAATGCTCCAGTACGTTATTACGATCCGTGTCGATGTAAGACATCATTTTCGTATATTTTACTTTCATAGAAGATTAAAACCTAAAGTTATGTGAAAAAAATTTCCCCAGATTATATACAAAAGAGAATTCGTTCATCAATGAAGTATAAAAAACAGCGCATTCAAATAGTTGCGTCCTATAAACTCCTTTTAGACTATGAACTTTTTGTTCTCCTAAATTTCCTTTGCTTTCTTCCTTTTCCTGGTTTTGTAGGAGACTTAAATAGTATTTTGTGAAGAGTAGAACACTAAGAAAAACAACTTTAAGTACGTTCCCAGCTAGGCCTATATATCTACTTTCTACAATTCAATCTTACGCAGCCATGATTTATCGTATCTCTCTTGATTACAATGTGAATATATGATAAATCATAACTGGTGATCGTTTGTCACATTCCTTATACGGTCGCTTTGTTATCTCCTTCTTTTTTTTCTTTCTCTCTTTATCTCCGATCCGTTGGCCCTCTGCGGTGACGAATCCAGAAATGCTAAGACGCCCTCTGTCGGGGACCTATGACTGCGCCTTCCCACTCTTGATGTTCTTGACCTCGCGCGCAAGCTGGCACTGTGCCAAAGGCTGCAAGATGCAGGTGAGACAGCAGTCACTCATGATGGAGCCCTGAAAGAAAACAAAAAAAAACATCAACTCATTCGATGCTGCACTATAACACGTGTGTGTTTATTTCGAGTGAAAATAGAGTAGCGAAGTGTGACGTCATTCGAGCAGTATCTTCAAGACAACTGTAGGGCATTTCATGAACGTTGTCAGCACTGACCAAATGGTCAGTGCTGACAACTTCAGTGAAATCTTCGGTTTTGATTGGCTGAGAGGCACTAGCCTCTGACTGTTACTATGGTAACTGTCGGGAAAATACAGCTTGTCAGACGAAAAATGAAACGCCCTCCTGATTTTAAACTGTGCGGGTAGAGCAAGCAGCGCTGATCACAGCGGGGACTGTAATATTGGGAATGCAGACACTAGCCCCCTAGACAATATCGGATCGGTAAACCTCTCACTTGAGTGAGTTTGTATAGAACCAATTGTCTTGACAACATGCTCATAGTGACGACACCACTTCGGTACTAGGCGCTAACATAGTTAAGGCCAGCGCATACGATAGGATTGGGCCACGATTCTACTGTCGTTAGCGCCTGCGACTGGAAATGTGACGTCACCTTCTTGCACAATCCCAATGACCGGGTCCTGCGATTCAGCCAATCACAGAGTCGAACGACTGAACGGCTCGTTTCGTCTGCGATGGCTTTAAGAGTTTAGCATTGCCGTGCTAAATAAATGACTTCGCATCGGTCTTTTCACAAAATATAAAATGGAGTATTACAGATTTATAGAGATAGATGGGATAATGTATTATCAAATGTATCATATGTTCACGTAAAGATTGTAAATGGCACCCCCTGGGGAGCGTTTCATGAATGTTGTCAGCACTGACTAAATAGTCAATGCCAACAATTTCAGTGAAATCCTCGGTTTTGATTGGCTACGAGGCACTGGCCTCTGACTGTTACTAGTGTAACTGTCGAAGAAAGACAACTTTCACGAAACGCTCCCCTGCTTTCTCAAGCCTTGTGCCTTTTCTTTGGAGGTCAATGACTTTGAAAGCCGAGCATGTCTTCCTTACTCTGACAAAAGGAAGCAACTGACAAAAGAGACTTTTCTTGTAAATGAGCAACATGTGTCTGTCACTTGCATTGGCATCAGTGCAACACCACATCATGTTAGATTGAATATCTCGCAGCAAGATTAATATTTCTTGTCCAGGGTTTGGCCGTATGTAGGGAATATGTTGGGTACAAACTAAGAATACCAATAACCCAGATTTGAGTGATTTGTCACTTGCTTGCTTTTGTCAGAGTCTTGGCATAGACAGAGTTAAAGAAAGCATCAACTCACATCGATGTTGTGGCGTCCTCGGATCTGCGTGCGCATGGTGATGAGGGAGTTAGGCACACAACACGGCACGCAGCAGTTCTCGCCCATGTCGGTGGCGATGCAACATTGGTGGCAGGGGCCAAGGAACAGGCCCAGCAAGCCTGGTCGTTGAGGGCGATAGAGGGGGGAAATTCGATTATTATCGTGACTAAACATGACACTGTAAATGCCAAAAATGTATAATTTCAAATTTATATAATTATGTCTATATTATTTCTCCTATTTTGATTATAAACTGTTAAAGAATGTGTATGGATGGATTGATTTATATTAAGGCCTAAATCAACAACATAACAACACAACAAACAAGTAAGCTCCCCCCCCCCCCCCCCCCCCCAAGCAAAATAGCATATTTTTTTATCGGAGAGGTTTCGGGCAAAATAATTTGACAGGATTGTCCCTCAACGTATTGACTAACTCCTGTGTGAATACCACATTAATCCAATTAGTCATGCATGAGTGGGCACATTTTAAATGCAAAAAATGGAACTTTTCAAAAGTCACAAGGGTAATTGCTCATGCCGTTTTAACAGTAAATTTTTGCATTTCTTGGACGATTTTTAAAGGATTTTTTTGTCAGCCATGACACGAAAATGACTTCTTATTCTTACGTCACATGTCATGTTACTTTTTTTGCCAAAATATCCAGAGTTTTATTTTTTTTTCACCAAAATAAAGGGTTTTCAAAAGTTTCAAACTCAAGACGAATAGGGACGAGTATTTGTTAAACGGTGCTCACTCAACCAGAACAGTGGGTTAAGTGTCAGGATAGGCACTAGTGCATCGAGAGAATGATGATAGACATTGAAAGGACATAAACATTATGCACCAGAAATGGAATTTCGAAAACAACAACTTACACGAAGAGATGTCGTTGAAGCAGTCGCAGATGCCGCTGCTCCATTCACGCGGCTGACCGCGCGGCATCAAGGGATTGGTCGTGTGGGTCGTGACCTATGACACAAACCGGAAACGGACATGGAAATCGTTGAGTAAGAAAATGATGATACAGAATAAGGACACGTCACTACTCGAAGGATTACTCAAGTGTGATTTTATAGATTTCATGATCATCAGATACAATTAATTTTATACTTAAGGTGATTATTTATTTTCCATGATGTCAATTGGGATTAATTTATTCGATGCGACTATTTCACAATATGTGTCAACATTATTTCACAAATGTATTTGTAAATTTGATGTTCTTAGGTTATCAGAAACATTTGTTATATCAAAATGTTGGTCTTTAAGAAAATAAACGCTTACAAATGAAATCAAATTGATTTCAGTTATTGTAAGTGTTTATCAGTGAATTTTTTTTAAGTTAGAAGAATTAGAATGCTACTAGAGATAGTTAGAGATAAATACAGTTTCATTATAAAACAAAAATTACATTCACTGTAGTTTGATCATAGGAAATATCTTGTGTTTTCTTTTACCTTTATTTTCAACTCAACCATATTTTCCAGGTTTGATGTAAATGATAATGGTATTACCTTAGATCAAGGATCAACCATAAAAATGCATATTTCTGGCTTTTAAGGAATATTCGAAAATAAATCTGGATTGAAGGAAACGTGGAATTAGTCTCTTTTTGAATGAGACTGATTTGGATTTAGTCCCTTTTGTAATTAGGCATGATTTTATACCCAGGCCTATTTACCCACTCTGCTCTACTCTGACAAAAGGAAGCAAGTGACAAATCGCTCACATCTGGGTTGTTGGTATTCGTAGATTGTATCCAGCATCCCCTACATACGGCCAAAATTTGGACAAGAAATGTTCATCTTTCTGCAAGATATTCAATCTAACATGTTGTGGTGTTACACTGATGCCAATACAATTTTGTTCATTTACAAGAAAAGTCTCCTTTGTTAGTTGCTTCCTTTTGTCAGAGTAGGCCAGCACTCATCTGGAATATTCTGTTCCCATGTATAGGGAATTCGTATATCACATGAAAAAAATTATGAACTACTAGCAGTTTGGAGCGAAACTCTTCATATATGTAATGAAGGGAATCAGATAAAGGATAACAAATTAGTATATTGCACAAAAGAAAGAAAGTATGCCATTTTTGGAGTGAAACGATTCATGAGGATAATGACGGAAATTTAAAAAAAAAAGTGGAAACAAACCTGGATAACCGTGGATGTTGGCTGTGTTACCACCACCTCCCTGGTCTCACATTTCTCTGTGGCAAGAAACAAAACATTTTTTTAAAGATATTTTTTATTATTTTCTCTCAATGAATTGAGCAAATCAGTTTTACTTAAACTTGATACACTGTACATTGATATTTTGGAGTAGGCATAAATTGCCATAGTATTAAAAAAAAAAAAAAAAAGTACATTTTCATATACTGTTTACAAAACATTATTATACAATCAAGAATCTTGAGAGAAAAGTTTTGTCCATTTATTGTACTATCCCCCCCCCCCCCGTTGAACATACTCCAACACATTCATCCGCACACCTAAGCTCACACACACATACGCACCCTCACACACACACACACACGCAGCACACGAACACACACACACACACACAGACAAAACAACAACAAAAACGCGGCTTATGCTAATGGTTCCATGGTATCGGGGTTTTTTTCTTGATATGCTTGATGAAATACAGCCATTCGCATGCTTATGTGAGAAGAAAAAAATTGTTTGTATATCTTTTCCCTCTCTTTTTCTCTTCCTCTTTCAACTCGTCATAACCATAGCGCAATCGATACAAAAGGCGTGATGTATTACTGCTTTCAAATGCTTTGAAGCTTTCGTTTCGAGACGGAAGGTCAGATCATAATTACACCGACACCGAGTGTTTTTACCCTCTCTTCTTCCCTTCTCCCTTTCTCTCTATCTCTCCTTCTCCCTCCCTCTACCCCCCCCCCCTTCTCTCTCTCCCCTCTCTCTCTCTCTCTCTCTCTCTCTCTCTCTCGCTCTTGCCCTCGTTTCCTCTCTTATCTTACATTGCTATGTCCCCCTTCTCTCTCTCTCTCTCTCCCTCTCTGTCTCTCTCTCTCTGGGTGATGTCACCTTCAATCGTGATTGTGAAAACGCATCAAAGAGAGGTATCAATATGTCTACGAACACGGCATGTTGGGCTACAGACACGAATATAGCTGTATATTACAGACCTGGATATAGCTGTGTATGTACGGGTAGTCCGGTGATTCCAATTGTATGATATATAGCTACCTTGAACATGTGTTTCACCTTTATTGCTTACCCACCACAATAAATACTACTAAATTGTTACACGAACTATCAACCCATCAAAATTGCATGACTAGGACTTCGTTGGGCTGGTTAATATGGCTTCGATGGATAAAATATAAGAGGGCGTACGAAGTGAGTGGAGCGGATGGGGCTGATTGGGGCCTTGTGACATATGAACGTGGGATAACCAATGAATAGAGAAAGAGGTTATAAAGAGCGCAACCATGGCAACAGAGAGATTGATGGGTTTCTTGGTATATACATTTAACTCGTTAGAGGACTAGGTGTCTTGATTAAGGTTGTAAAGTGAATGCTTAGTGAAAATATAGATCGATAGAAAGTTGGTAGATAGAAATTTAGAGAGATAGAATGATCGATGGATAGAAAGATAGATAGATAGTTGCATTCAGACATACACACATGCATACACATACAAACTGCTAGCGTGGATGAATATATAGATATTAGGAGACATACGTGCGAGATAAGGGAAGATATGGAGAGGGAGGGGAGCGAGAAAGAAAATAGAATAGAACCAAATAGAGCAGGGCGTGATGAGCGTTTTGATCATGTTCACATGGACCATATTTGACTATGAAACACACAATACACCCGCCTTGGCTGACGTCAATGTCTACATACGCTTAAACGATCACCAAGACTATTGTCAAATAATTCAAAAGCCGTCCCTGGATCATTGCCATAGTTCATAGCATAATTTGAATGGAAGAGTCAATACCACAGTAGACAACCTGCTGGGGGACTTTGTATTCTAGGCCCAAGCCCTTCGATAAATATATGACTCTAGAAGAAAGCGCGCGTCCCCAATTATGATGCCTCCATAAATCTTTTTTGGGATATAAAGTAGTCCCGTGTGTGATTTGTACGTAATACTTGCTCTACAATATTTGTCCCATGCCGCCTACTGAGTTAAGACGGGTTGAAGGAAATATGATCGGATGAGTCACGGAAATGGGTGTTTGATAATCCCGTAAAATCAGGTATAGCATATTAAGCCAATAGTCCAAGAAATGTTGACTTTCTTTGTGTAGATTACAAGTGGCTGTATTTGGAAGTCCCTGCAGTTAAACGTAGCATACATGACATCGTATTGATGAGTGTTCATAACGTGCAAAACGCACTAGTTACAACGAATCATATCGCTAATGCTTTCGTCACATAATAACTCGGGTTAGCTGCAGAAATTGTAGTATCTTTAGCTGTTTTAACACGATTAACTCTTTAATTACCATTGACGTATTACTTCACAATAAAGCATGTAACTCATTGAGAGTTGCAGTCTGCTCAACACACAAAGGGTTAAGTAAAATTGGCTGCAGGCCCCCGTTGCACAAAACATACCATAACTCTGTCATCAATGGTAACTACAATGGTAACATCACTCCACAGCCAAGCAAATTCAATGTTTCCATAGAAGTTGCCATCGATAGCAAAATTACCATCAACGTAGTCTGCCCAAGAGATGTTTCATGCAACAGGGCCCATATGGTGAACATTTCACTTTCAGTTTGGCCGCGTAGAAAACATCAGTCAGATACACTGAGCGTCGTAAGACTGTGAACGTCAGGGCCCTGTTGCATAAAACTTACCACTGATGGTAACTTTGCTATCAATGACAACGTCTATAGAAACCTTTGATTTGATTGACTGTTGAGCGATGTAACCATGGTAGTTACGATTGATGTTGGAGTGATCATTGATGTTAAGTTTTATGTAACAGGGCACAGGTGAATTGCTACTCTATCATGATGCTTGTACACATGCAACAGTAGCCCACAGAGCTTGATATTTTGAGTGTGATCAAGTTACGAGTTAAGTGTGTAAATAGATTGTATGCATGAGCTACCACACTAAAATATGCAACATATGATGTGGAGAGTGAAACGAAACTAACAACAACGATTTTTTTACAGTAACTCTCTGAAATGAAACTTCTTTCAAAAAATGTCTAATGCCTACAGGCTGTCTCCTCGTCATGTTCGTTGTACGTAGTGAATCATTTGTAGAGAAAATATGTGAAGTATGAAACTTAAAGGTAGCACGTCCCTTGAAACTCAGTGAAACGTGTGAAACTCAGCATAAATCAGCAGTATACCGTAACGATGACATTAATTGCTACTCTTGTATGATAATTGGCTCAGAGAGCTTGACGTATCTGATTGTTATTGTAATGATCAAGTTGATATGTCTGAGTTAAGCTGTATAAACGAATTGTATGCATGAACTATAGCGTACCAAACATTCAACAAACAATGTAAAAAATGTAAGAACAACGAAAGTAAGAATTCTTTTCACAGAAACTAGCTGAAATGAGACTTCTTTCAAATAATGCCTTAAACCATTGCCCTATTTTGCAGTTACTCGATCAAAGTTGCCACTCCCCCAAGGTCATCTAAACTGGATAAATAAAAGACCTCGCCATCAATAAACATTCTCAAAGTCTACTACCATGACCATTTTGCTTTTCCTTGAAAAAAATGTGTTTGTTTGGGTTTTTTTTTACTTCAGCGATGATTTGTTTTGTGTGTTAAATGTGAGCATGTATGTGTCAGGAATACTGCGATGTGGCATGTTTCTGTAGTACTTGCTGCAGTGCAGTACCATATGGATTAATGTATAGGTTGATACAGTTCGATATTTTCATGTGTGCAATAATGTATGTATCGCGCTATAAATAATAAGTTACACTTTTCATACTATGTTGTACATTTATGTAAAAAACATGTAGTCATGGTAGTATTTTGATTGATTTTATGAGACAGGGCCTTCCGGGAGCACATTACTTTGTTTACTGAATGAAACTACTCTGTATAAATAAATAAAATGTGTAATGAAAGAAAGGAAAAAGGAAGAAATCGCACTTTCTCATGAAACAACCGTCTTTTCATGACGTTCATGTTTGAATATCGCACCTTTCAGATATATTCCAACCGAACCCGTCAAAATGGTGTTCCTTTAGCAACCGTGACATATACAGTAGAGTGAAGATTACAGTGTGGAGAAGTAAGTGATATGCCGCAGTATTATAGAAATAAATAGCATAGTACATAATAAGTTACAGGTAAACACCACAATATATATAACAGTTGATACTCTTTAAGAACTTCTCTCGGAATATAGAAACCTGAATGTCCCTTTTAATAGGTTTATAAATTATCAACTTTTCCATTTCATGTGTTGTTTCAGTCGGAGCGTCCGAAACTATATGGGCCAATAGACCTCTGCACTGGCATTATCACTTTGAACATCTCGATCTACGGAACTCACACCGATCAATGCAGAAATTTGGATAATTTATCGAGAGCTTAGAAAAAATATTCGATGTTGTAAACAAATGAAGATTACAGTACATTAATAATTCCAATTTCATTTCGTATTTTTTTTTTGTTAAAACGGGAGCTGCGCCTGAGAGGACGACTACCAAAAAAATGTTTTGCGTGCTTTATTTGAACTCCGGGTCACCGCTCAGTTTCACATGGCACGAACTGGACGTATAATGTTGTACTGCTGGTTCGCGCAATCCCACGGTTTTCCAGAATGTGATTTTGTATGTTTAAGGGATATACAACCTTAACTCTCTTGGTACGTAGCAAAATGTTTCTCTATGTAGTTGTTATGCATTATGTGTGCCAAACGGCATCGATGGCGCATAGGGTGTTAAAAACCATTACGCGTATTTGCATTACATACAGAATGGCGCTTCGTTTTAAATGCCAACGCACAAAGAAGACCAGTATGCATTGTTCATACATGCGAGAGACACAATAAGACAGGTGGCAGATGCAAGTCACGTGATACAACAAAGACAATGCATGCAGTGTACACATATCACACTCATTAGTCATACAGATGGAGATGAAAGTGTCGATCTTTGTTCAAATTTATAAACACTATATAAACACACACACACACACACACACACACACACACACACACACACACACACACAATTTGCAGCACAGGCTGCGTTCTCGTAGTCAGTAGTGTACAATTTTGTACACAAACATTGTGAAGTATGAAACTTCAAGATAGTATGTCCCTCTTACAAAATTTGTAAAACTCAACATATATCAACAGTATACCCTATGAGATGTCTAAAATCTCACACTTCACGAACCTTTTCAGAAAAATGGAAGAACTATTCTTGTGTTTGTTTGAAGCATTCTGTTTCTTAGCGACCCCGGTCTCCATTCGTGTACTGTTTTACACCGGTCAGTGCATTGGTCAGTGGTCATTATATTAATAGTAACCATGGTAACCATGGGAACCTTGTTATCGCCTCCGAGACAAAAGTGTTCTTTAATACAATAATAACGGTAACAATAACTGATTTTTATTGTGTATAGGTGAATGGTGCACTGCCACCACCAATGATAGTAACGTTCAATTCAAACATGCACGAAAACACAGTGCTTTGTTATCGTCTCTCAGATTCGGGTTCATTTTAAAATACAACAATAACCATTTCGAAGCTCTAAATGACATCTCTTACTACTATGAATAATATTTCTTTACACAATCAGGGATTTGTCATGTTGTAGGTAAGCTGATCCGTGAGCTCCTTGGACATCTAAGGAGTGTGTTGGCGCGTTTTTAGCGATAAATAACATATTATACCAAACTTGAGATGAGTGATCGCTTCATACAGCAATGATAGGCATGTAATTGAGTCGATTAGATTGTGATTTTTCAAACCCTTTGCATGACAGACATATACTACTGCTGTAAGGGGTTTATATTGCAACATATAATTTTAGTAGTTAATTATCACTCTCAAATGATTTCCCTGATGGTCTCTTACGCTCTACCGGTGCTTCCATTTTATTTACGTGTAGTATAACTATATGTACGACCCCCCCCCCCTCTCCTACGTGGTTTGATGTGTTAGAGTTGTGCTGCATTCTTGATTTTGCAACTACTTGTAATAGATAATACTGCTTCTCCTTTTTTTTCTTGTTTTTCTCAAGATTATTTTTTGCTATTACGATTTTGTTTTGCTGTACAAACATGTACTGTAATGTTTCCATTTTGTTTTGTATGAATCACGCAAATCAGTAAGACATATGAATAATAAAAAAAAGAATACTGCTGCTGTGTGGTTTGTTTGTGCAGTACATGTGAAAAAAAATTCACATAATAGCATGCAACGAGTTGAAATAACAAAGTCAGTAAGCGACTGCATGTCGTAAATTAATTAAAGTATATTATCTCGCCGTTACGATGGTTACCAAACTGTGTTGCGCGGGAGGTGTAATAATGAAACTGAAAGGTAAAAGTATTTTTTCCAGGTAGTATCTTCTTACCGTATTGAGTCGTCATGGTTGAGGTTTGGTTCCGTGAATCAGCTCGGAATCTGGTGATAAGAGCAGAGAAAATCAAGAAAGGCGTTATTATCATCAAATATAGTGATTTACATATGAAGAGCTCATTTGCAAAAGGGGTTAGATCCATTTTTCATTAAATTTGATAGTTTTGTCTCAATGTATAGATTTGAATTTGCTCTATAAGATGATACCAAAGAAAAGTTGAATTTCCCATTAGAGAGTGCACAAAAAATAGCAAAGAAAAATCACTTCTTTTTCAAAAGGGGTTCATTCTAGGTTGTTTCCAAAAGGGGCTAGATCCTCTTGGAAAAAAATATTTTAAAGAGATGAAGACAGGCAGATTTCTTTTATAGCCAATTTCATGTTTACATGGTAGGGTAGCATATCATGACAATTTGGTTCCGCATTAGAATTTTGCAACATGGGAGAATAGAATAGTAGATTTTCTCAGAATGGTCTGAAGTGGATCTAACCCCTCTTGCAAATAAGCTCTTCATGGCCCTGTTGCATAAAACTTACCATTGATGGTAACTTTGCTATCAATGGCAACTTCTATGAAAACCTTAAAATTTATTGGTTGTCCAGCGGTGTTACCATGGTAGTTACCATTGATGGCAGAGTTTTCATTAATGGTAAGCTTTATGCAACGGGGCCCATATCATATTAACTCTTGGAGTGTTAGACAAACAGCTGCTTGTTCACCCATGGCAATATGGAAGATTAGCTGGGATTTGTATACAGATCTGACGTTATTTTACTGCACTCGATGCCTGCCTCTTTCCTTTTCAAAATACTCAAAACTCAAGGACAACTTCACGCCGCGATGTCTACAAATCACGGCGGAATAACGGATCTACGCCACTCATGGAGAAAATCTCAACACAAAATAACACCTGACTAGCGTTGGAGCGGCGCACGAAACTTCGTGATCTTTTTAGACTCCTTGTTGACCATGCATTGCGAGACAAACGATTATCACTAGCGAAAAAATAACACGTTTGTGACAAGAGGAATAAAGCGTTACCATGATTGACAAAATACTTTGGGGGAATATGACAAGCAAGTACGGATATACCATAATATATGTCAGTCCTCTATAAGCTAACAACATGAACAATACTGACAAACATGGTTATATTTTCATTAACTTCATGTGCTACTACAGTATGAGACACTACTCTATCAAAAGTGTGAAAAGGCGTTATCTTGATAGTCGATTTACTTTGGGAGAAATACATTATAATAAGCAACTACGGACGTACGACATTGATTGTCAGTCCCCTAACCTATCCTAACAACTCTAGCAAACATGGCGTCATTTTCAATAACTTTATCTACCACTACAATACGAAAACCTAGAGTGTTTGAGCTATAAGTGTGTGTACATATAGTAAATATTTATATACATAGAGAGAGAGGAAGATAGGTAGATAAATAGATAGATAGATAGATAGATAGATAGATAGATAGATAGATAGATAGATGGATAGATAGATAGATAGATAGATAGATAGATAGACGGATAGATATATAGATAGATATTTGGATAGATATATAGATAGATAGATAGATAGATAGATAGATAGATAGATAGATAGACAGGTAGAAAGATATGTACATGTAGATATATATATATATATATATATATATATATATATATAAATATATGGTAAACCAACAGATAGATATGTTGATAGATAGAAAGATAGATAGAGAGATAGATAGATAGATAGATAGAGTGATAGATAGATAGATAGATAGATAGATAGATAGATAGATAGAAAGATAGAAAGATATAGAAATATATATAGTGTTCAGAGCTTATGGAACATGGGACGATGCCATGGAAACGGTTGGTATTTATTTATCACAAGGGAAATCAACGAATAACTTTACAGCAATGCCAGGCTGGTCTTTTGAAATAGGGGAAAATTGCAACAAAAGAAGCATCCTTGACATCAGACGCGACGGTTAATGTCAATAAACACTTTTTTCGTTCATTTTTTTTCCATTCTTTTGTCAATTTGCAGTGTGTGTGTGTGTGTGTGTGAGTGTGTGTGTGTGTGTGTGTGCATCTTTTGAATGGGGAGGGAAAAAATGGACATTGTTTGCGTTACAATGTGTACACAGTGTCTTTACGGTAGCTCGTATATAAAATGTACATAGGCTCCCCTCTGTCTCGCTTCTCCCGCCCTCCAAACCCTCTCTATCCCTTTATCTTTATTGATATTTTTCACTCCCTCTCTCTCTCTCTCTCTTGATCCCTCTCTCTTTATCTCCTTCTCTATCTATCTTTCTTTATCTCTCTTTCCTTTTCTTTCTCTTTCTTTCTTTCTTTCTTTCTTTCTCTCTCCCTCGTTTTATTTCTCTCTTTCTGCTCCCCCTCCCGCTCCCCCTACCCCCTTTCTCTCTCTCTCTCTTTATTTCTCTTTCTTTTTATCGCTCTCCTTCTCGTTCCTTCTCTCTCTCTCTCTCTCTCTCTCTCTTTCTCTCTCTCTCTCTTTCTTTCTCTTTCTTTCTATCTCTCTCCCTCTCTTTCCTCCCCCTTCATTCTCTCTATTCCTCTCTTGCTTTTCCTGTCTGTCTGTCTGCATCTGTATACCAATACTGTCCTACTAACAAAATAGACTTTTCTTGTAAATGAGAAAAATGTTTTGTGTTTCTCTTTGGCTCGCTCGCTCTCTTTCTGCCAATAATGTAGTCAGCTTGGCCCAAATTCAGTCATTTTCTTACATTTATCTCTATCTTTTCTATCCACATCACCTAACCCCCCCCCTCTCTCTCTCTCTCTCTCTCTCTCTCTCTCTCTCTCTCTCTCTCTCTTTCTCTCTCTCTTTCTCTCTCTCTCTCCCTCTCCCCCTCCCTCTCTCTCTCTCTCTCTCGCTCTCTCGCTCCTACTTTTAATTGTTATTATCCCGTTTATCCAAATTCCTCTTCATCTTTATCTTCTGTAATGATCTCCTCTTATATCTTGTTGGCTTCTTATTAGCCTAGTTACTAGGCTGTGGGGTGCATGGACACAACCGAATCTGTTAACAACCGACAGCTATGGTTCATTCCCATATGTCACAGGATGGGATAAGGGCGTAGTTTGTGTTACCAGACATAGTTGTTAACAGACTCGGTCGTGTTCATGCACCTCACAGACTAGTAACCATGGTAACTAGGCTAGCTTCTCATTTGTTCCCATCTCCTCTCTTCAGATCACATATCTTCTCTTCACCTCTCGTATCATTTTGTTTCCAACCTATGTTTCCAATCTGTTTCGCCCTCGTCCAAAAAAATGCTTTAAAAACTACACTCAGCTACTTCGGTTGGAAGCGCGTTCAGCGAAGCCTAACAAACCCACCATCCACTACGTCTCACTTCACCCAGGACTCATCATCACTTATCAGTGATGAGAGTTAGCCTCATCGGTAGATCCCTTTCGGTTACCATAGCTACAGAAAACGCGGGAACGGATGTATGTGCGCGGTGCTAGATGCTGTTAGTGGCTATCGAAATTAGCGAGAGCATTTTCATTAATTAATGTGGGTTTGGGTCTGAGGTAGACTATCCCTGGTTGATTAGAGTTGCACTTTGTGTTTTCCTGCCACTATATTTACGTTTTTCCCCTGTCATCATGGTAAGTCAAAATGACACTGTCTCCCTATTTTTTTCCCAGATGATGCATCAGCGCATCTACCCATCTTCACATTCATCAACCCATATACCTGTCTATCTAGCTATCTATCTAACTATCTGTCTATCTATATCTATATCTATCTATCTATCTATATATCTATCTATCTATCTATCTATCTATCTACTTACACAATCTCTATCTATATGTCCATTTGTTTTTCCCAGTAGATGCATCCGCGCATATATCCATCTTCACATTCATCATCAAATACACATATCTACCTATCAATCTAACTATCTATATACAAAATCTATCTACAGTACAGGCCAAAAGTTTGTGGCCACCCTGGAAAAGGAAATCGTACAAAACACTGCATTCTGCAATCAAATGTATTGATTCTGAATGGGCTATGGAAGTTCCATCACATCACACAAACATGTTTCCAACAGGAATTACAGCTTAATTATCCATTTTGCACGGATTTTTGGCTCACACTTTGGATTCACCAAAATACCCTCCATGTGCCCTGATCACTTCTTTACAGATTCTTGGCATGCGATCTACAAGTGTTTTGAAGTATGATGCAGACACTGATTCCCATGCAGAATGTAAGCATTCAAACATCTGATTTTCATTCCTGGGGGAGGAGCAGCGGACATGGCTAACAAGTTGTTGGACAGCCCGTCCCTTTTTCAGATCCACACAAAAACATCGAAACATTGGCAAAACATATCGAGATTTGTTAGCAAGCTGTATATTCATAATTTGAAACTGATACGTAGTGTAAAATTCAAATAATGCACGTAAACAACGTCTGATTAATAGTCTTTACCTCCGCCAGGCTCTTAGAAGTTTGTGTTGAAATATCTGCTTAATTGATTAATCTGTTTATTAAATTATAAAATGCATTATGAAAAAAAAATTTCACACATGCATAATAACCACATAGATGCTGTAACAAAGACTAATACTTTTTTCGTAGTACGAAAAAAGTCGGTTTGAAATTTAACGGCTGAAATGTTTACATAATAAGCTTCAACATGCTTTATTTTTAGAAATGGTCTTGAATCACACTTTCTTCAGTTTACGATCGTGATAGACGATTTCAAATTTTAAGCTTGCAAAAGGGATGGACAATCTGTAAGCATTCAAACATCTGATTTTCACTGCTGGGAAGGAGCACCGGACATGGCTAACAAGTTGTTGAACATATTAAATCCCGACTACATGTTTCAATAAACGGGTCTGGCTGTAGTAGACTAAACTCTTTCAATTCCTCCTCCGGCTTGCATAAACGGACTGGGAAGAGATGCGAGTGACAAGTGACTAGTCTTGTAACTACTAGACTCAATGGTTTTTAATTTGGTTTATAAAATGTTTAACAGCCTCAAAGCCAAGCTACTGACAAGAATACTTGTGTGCCCTTTTTGTGCACCAGAGAGTGCATTACTAC
Organism: Arbacia lixula; assembly: GCA_963669155.1. Classification (NCBI taxonomy): domain Eukaryota; kingdom Metazoa; phylum Echinodermata; class Echinoidea; order Arbacioida; family Arbaciidae; genus Arbacia; species Arbacia lixula. The sequence goes on along the minus strand of OZ022596.1, from coordinate 2,131,310 downwards.
ATTACACAATGCACATACACTTATACTCCTTCTGATACAGAGCGAGTAATACGTGTATTGATAAAGCGACATTAATTACTTTTCATCTCATTCGTGTATCTAATGAAAGGCAGTGCCAATATCACATTCTGATAGAAACTCACCATGTTAACTACAGCTCACACATTATTGCTTTGCCAAGCATTGAACGTGTTTTAATCAATGTATTTACAGCAGAGACTTATTCGTTCTACTGTGCTAGCCACGGCGTCGTTGGAAGCGCGTTTCTCGTAAGTCTAATCATCTTAATGAAAGGATTACCCTGGGCAAACTGGATGGCGGCGCCCTCTCAATAATTGATGTTAATTGCAGGTGCCCCCTGCTAAGTTCACGGGTATGTAAAGGTCACACACTTACACCTGTCTCTCCCTATCATGTCTATAGGATTATGTGTTAACAAATGCAGATCACAACATCACGAAATATTCGTGTTATAAATTAGGCCATTCATATTGTTTACAAGTTTTTGAGTCAATTATCTCCGCATGAAAACGTAAGCATTGATAAGGGACTACGTTCCCGGTTCCACATTGCTTTACAAGCCTGAAACTGAGGTTGTGAGTCAACTTTCTGATAATTGCAGGTGTTTCAGCGAGTTCATAAAGTCCCATTAATGCGGTAAATTGTAACACTTCTTTGGTGCAACAATGACCACTCTTTATGCTTTTGTGATAACGTTGCTCATTATATTTCAACCTGATTATTTTTTGTTTAAATAATGATGTCATCTTTAGTATTGCGGTCTTACGCCAATAGGTGATATTTGCATTTGGTGGTTTTCCCCCATGACCGCTATGTCGCTTGACTTTTTGATCTCACAAAGAGCATGAAGCTTATACAAATGACTTTCTGACCCTTCCTCCTCTTGATTCTGTTCAGAATTAGTCACAGTATCGATTACAATTACTGTTGTAGCGTTCGTTAATAATGCGTCAGTTATTACTCTTGCTAACTTGGATTTGTCTCGTTAAGTACTGTACCATGGGAACATTTTAAATAACGACTGAGATAAACTCAGATACCACACCTAGAGCACTGTACAATGTTGTGACTGTCGAACACAATTTAATAGAAATGCTTGTCATAATCGTATTTACTTTTGCTTCAAGACAATCCTTTAGAATGGGCTCTCTGCTGCTATTTCTCCTTCCTTCTATCTACCTCTTTCCATCTTTATTTTTCTCTCCCTCTCACACACACACTTTCTTTCCCTTCCTATTTCTGTCCATCTTTCTTTCACTCCCTCTCTCATCCTTGCATTTGTATCCTACCCCCCCCCCCACCCCTTTTGCCCCTTCATTTATTTTCCTCCCTATTTTCTTTACTTAATTTCTCTCGTTCCTCTCTCTCTCTTTCTATTACATTTTTTCCTTCTCTTTTGAATTTTATCACGCCCGTTCTTACCCCTCTCTTCCCTCACTCTCCACCTCTCAGCTCTCTCCATCTCTCTCCATCTTTTTGTCTCTCTCTCTCTCTCTCTCTCACTCACTCCCCCCCCCCCTCCTTATCGCTCTCTGACTCTCTCCACCCCTTTCACACCCCCACCCCGCCTTTCTCTCTCTCCCCCTCTCTCTCTCTCTCTCTCCCTCTCTCTCTCTCCCCCCCCCCCTCTCTCTCTCTCTTTCTCTCTCTCTCTCCACCTCTCTCTCACTCCCTCTCTCTTATCTCCGCGTTGTAGCCGTCACCCAATCCGTCCCATTAACATATTATCTACTGGACCACCACACACGTTAATCTCCGCAATCAACCGGTCTACACCCTTTCTATTTTCTCAGCTCCATGGTACATCTATCTACTACCAGCGACCATGGAAGAACGACCCGTTTCCATGGCGACCGCTTATCTTTTAATCTCGCTTCATTGTCCTACCGTATCGCCAAAATTACGGTCACGCGTCTGGGGCCTCTGAAAAGAAGAATAATAGCTTCAATATGAAATGCGCCGAATAGACTCCATTTAACTGGCAACCATTATACTGCCCTTCTCTTACAAAAGGAAGCAAGTGACAAATCACTCAAAACTGGGTTGTTGCTATTCGCAGATTGTACCCAGCATTCCCTACATACGGCCAAAACCTGGACAAGAAAAATTCATCTTGTTGTGAGATATTCAATCTAACACGATGTGGTGTTGCACTGATGTCAATGCAAGTGAAAGACACATTTTGCTCATTTAAAAGAAAAGTCTCTAATGTTAGTTGCTTCCTTTTGTCAGGGTAGGGCAACAGCGTACTTGGACAATTGACTGCGTTAGACACGTTACGTTTGGATGCATTTGTCCGTCATATACACATTTCAAATGAGTAATATCATTTGGTTGTTTGCACAGATTCACTCGAGCGAAGATGCCATGTGATTTGTCTTTTCTTCAATCCATTCGACTTTATTTCACTTTACATTACTTTACATAACAATATTTTACGTTACGTTATTTTACTTATCTTTTATTTACCTAAAATTATTGGATTTCACCTTAATTCCATCTATTTTATTTCATTTGCTTTGACTTTATTTTAGTTCATTTCATTTCATTTTACTTTACTTAACCTTATCTAATATAAATTTACTTTACTATTTTTTACTTCAACCCACGTAATCTCACTTCACTTTCCCTTGCCTCACTTTATCATGATTTACTTTGTTTTACTTTACTTTGTTTGCTTCGTTTTACTGTACTTACCTTTGCTTTACTTTAATTTGCTTCCTTCATGTTACAATGATTTACTTTGCTTGTATCATTTCACTGTGCTTACCTTTGCTATACTTTATTTTGCTTCCTTCACTTAACGTGCTTAACTTTGCTTTACTTCAATATGCTTGCTTCCCTTAACTGTGCATACATTGACTTTATTGTATTTTTGCTTGGTACTTCTACTTGGGCAGTGTGAACACACTAGTTGGAAGCATCAGGTGGTGTGGATCTTGACAAGCGCTTCGAACATAGTGACAGTGTGAACGCAGCCTAACTCGTCACGCGCCATTGAGGCATTTCTGCACATTGTGATACACACAAATCCCATAGAGATGTACATTATCTGGCATGCACAGGCTTAATAATGCATTGAGCTATAGTTTGTGATCATACACTGTAGTTACAGCAAAACAACGTGGAAATTCATTACAGTCAAACAGAATCAAGACTCTTCTTTTTTATTAAAGGGATAGTTCACCCTGACATTATTTCGGTTTCAATAATGGAAGACACGTGAAAGAAACATATTAGGCCCGATTTACACCAAAAGGCTGGCCCGAGGCCGGCCTCGGGCGGGCCTAAATTGGAGGCCCGATGTCCTCAATTGTGTGCATTTACACCAAGCTTTTAGGCCGGCCCGAAGCTTGGTGTAAATGCAAAGGAGGCCCGAGGCCGGCCCCGATTTGAGGCCTCCTTTCTTAACCTCGCCGCAGCTTTTACGCCGCATTTAGGCCGGCCCGAGGCCTCCTTTCCATTTACACCGCATTTAGGCCGGCCTCGGGCCGGCCTCGGGCCTCCTTTGTATTTACACCAAGCTTTAGGCCGGCCTTTTAGCTTGGTGTAAATGGGGTCAAGGTTTGACGAAAATCGGTCAAAGGAAAAGAAAGTGATTTGAATTTAAAGTTTTGATTTTGTGACGTCACATGCGAGTTGCTCACCCATACATTGTGTTCAATTACTTTGTAAAATGTCATTTTTTTCCAAAGGATATTTATCATTTCACTTGTGCCGTTTGATTTATCATCAGACACATTTTTTACACACATATCGCTATTGAAAGAGTGCTCTCCTTAATCGACGACAGAAGAAAAGGCACTTTGTGGACAAAGGAGTACAATAGCACGACGTATGAGAGAGCACCTCGCATGTGATGTCACAAAATAAAAGCTTAACACAATCACAGCTTTCTGATCTCTTGACCAATTTTTGTCAAAACTTCACTAATAATGATTCATTCATGTTTCTGCTTTCATTGAAATCAAAAGAACTTTAGGGTTAATTATCCCTTTAAGAAATTTGAATATGAGTGGGCGGTAGTTCCTGGGTGCAGCTAAATAATGCATGGAGATGACGGTCGTTATAATAGCGTGTTAACATCAGACTTATTGGCGGGGGCGAGGTTTCCATGCCCACCCCTTCCCCCCCCCCCCCCCACACACACACACAGACCCGCAAACACATGAACGTACAAAACTGTTTTGTTAAAGGGAATATACTGTAAACTAATGGGAAGACAAAGATGCCTTCAAAATGTGATCATGAGCAATCTTCTTGCCATTGGGCTTGAATTAATGTATTGTCCATTTTAGAAACTTGCTGAAAGTTACTTGCCCTCACTTGATCCACATTTGGAGTTATTAATGATTATTAGTGGGGGTTGGCATTGCAAGCAAAGTTACCATCAATGATACGTTTTATGCAACAGGGCCCTGATATTTAAGTACGTGACGCGTTTCATTTGTAAGTATTATGAACACAGCATGATCTACTGTCTTTCGCTCCAGAATTGTGTAAATAGTTTTCATATGATATTGAGTTAAACATCAGTTATTTTACAGATTTTTTAACTGTGTTTTTATGTTGGTTTATTTTTGTTGTAAACAATTCATGGTGTATTTTACTCGGTTTTTATGTTTTCTTGTACACTGTTGCAGCTTCCTATATACGAAGCCTGGAAGACCAAGAACCTCCTCCGATGGGCTACACAGTTAAACACATTGATAAACTTAAAGATAACTGTGTCATATAAATTGTACCATTATCATTCGATATCCGTTTGCAAATATTTTGTTCAAATATAGCGTATAACATAACTAATAAAAACAATATATTTCGAGTTTGTCAGAAGTATACATATAGAGTACCGAAGTGTGACGTCATTTGAGCATTATTTGTCAAGACAACTGGCTCTGAACAATACGGGTAGAGCAAGCAGCGGTGATCACAACGGGGACTGTTTAATATTCATCATAATGTTTAAATAAGTTTTGTTCATTAAGTGTGCCAGATGGGATTTTATTCACAAATAGTGCACGCAATTTTTAATAGAGCAAAATTATATCTAACACACAGCGGGTTAAAGGTGCAATATAGCTATATTGATGCATCAGACGGCGAGTGTCGGTGGGCGTAACAGAATCAACGACTGAGATGAAAACGCTACCACCATAGAGACCCCGCCCCCTTCGCCCGAGCTTACCGACAAACCATCCACTCCGACTACCTCATCTCTGCGTGATATCTTAAAATTGACGCGTATAATTCGAATGATTGAACATCATGGAGACTCTCAAAACGAAAGTAAGGTATGGAATCTTGAAAAGAGATATGTACAGGTAGCATATGATTGTATTTACACAACTAGTATTGGCACAGAATCTGGTTCGGCGCTGAAAGCATGAATGATTAAAGATTGGGGGGGGGGGGTGGCGCTGAGTGGGTGGGCATGGAGAGGAGTAATATACATGTATACATATAGAGAGATAGAGTTGGAGAGTGAGAGAGAGAGAGAGAGAGAGAGAGAGAGAGAAAAGGAGAGAGATAGAAAGAGACAGACAGACAGAGAGACGGAAGAGAGAGAGAGAGAGCTGGGGAGAACGAACAGGGAGATACAAGAGAAAAAGTAAGGCGACAGACAGATAAACAGATAGACAGACAGACAGACAGACAGACAGACAGACAGACACAGATAGGGGAGGCGACGAGCGCGTTTTGAGCGTGTAAAAGAAGAACCAAAAACAAAGATTCTTCTTTCTTTTAGAAACAGGGAAGAGAACCAAATAGCTCACGAAAAAAAAATGCTCAACTGACAACTAGGGCTGAATTATCGATGTCTTTATTATTTATACGTCATTGATTATTTAAATACCAGTCAGCGGTAAATATCCAATAGCACAGAGTTTAGTCTGGGATGGAATAGGTGTGTTAACCATGGAAGCGCGAAGCAGACAGATACAAAAAAAAACAGATAGAGAGAAAGAGAGACTAAGGGGGGAGGGTGAGAAAGAATTCTATCTAGAGAGAGGGAGAGATAGAAAGAGAGGGAGTGAGGAGAGAGAGGGGGAGGGAGAGAGAATGGGAGAGAAAACAGATAGGAAGATATAGAGAGAAAGAGAGAAAGGGAGAGATGGGGAGAAATCAAGTGAGAAATACCTTTTTATGATGCATAGGAAGAAAGAGAGAAGGAGAAGAAGATGCAAGGTGAGGGAGAAAACAACAGAGGGAGAGAGGGACAGTAAGACAGAGAGAGAGAGAGAGAGAGAGAGGGAGAGAGAGAGAGAGAAAGAGAGAGAGAGAGAGAGAACCTCGAGAGACAGAGAGAGATATACTAACACTCTGATAATCCCCTCTGAGCTTGTCCTCAGCATAATGCCACACCCATTCAAAAATTGTACATGACACTCCTATTACAAACGCGCTTAGATAGCGCTACGCATAATAACTAAAACCGTCACGAGCCTTCCAGTTTTCAATCTCAAATAAAAGTTATCCAGTCCTCTCTTTCCCTATTTCAAGAACCACGAAGGGAAAACGGTCATAGAGATTAAGATTTATTTTACTTACTGATTTAAGGCAGATGCAAATGTTGCAGGTTTCCTATCAGAAGGTTCCAGCTGATGCGGATGATTGTGGTGGTGGTGGTGGTATAGGTGGTGGTGGCGGTGGTGGTGATAGTGCGTAAGCCCAGTTTATAACGCACTTGTTGCTTCAAAGTGCACGGTGTATTACATTACAAGTGGAGTATAGACACACACTCACTCAATCGCGCGCGTACACAGAGTGTAATACATGTATATATGTAGCCGTTTTGGCATTGTCATAACTGGTGCTAAATACATACACACCGTTCTCCCTCGGTAGAAGTTCAAAGACAAACCGTTTTTCCCTCCCGTTGTGTCTGTGTGTATGTTATGTTTCTGTCTGTCTGTTTGTTTATCTCTCTGTATTTCCATATCTATTAATATTTTAAGTCTTTACCTCTCTTCCACAACAAAATATTTTTTTTTATTTCTTCTCCCAATATCTCTCTCCCCCCCCCCCTCTCTCTCTCCCTCTCCCTCTCTCTCTCTCTCTCTCTCTCTCTCTCTCTCTCTCTCTCTCTCTCTCTCTCTCTCTTGTTGGTCCTAAAAATACGTAAATTCGCATGCCCTCCTAAATTGTCGTTTTCATATTTTTTTATACTCTCAAATATTACTTAATGTTTTGTTTGTCATCTCTCTCTCTCACTCTCTCTCTCCCTCTCTCTCTCCATCTCTCTCTCTCTCTCTCTTTTTCTATCTATATATCTTGCTATATTTCTCTCTCTCTCTCCATCTATCTCTCTCTCTCTATCTATCTATCTCTCTTGCTATATTTCTCTCTCTCCATCTATCTATCTATCTATCTATCTATCTCTATCTATCTATCTATCTATCTATCTCTCTTGCTATCTTTCTCTCTATCTCTCTCCTCTCTCCTCTTAATTCTCTCTTTCTCTCTCTGTCTGTCTCTGTCTCTATTTATCTATCTATCTCAATTGCGTACCTCCTCTTATCCATCATCTCTATCGATCCCGACCTCACATCAGACACCATGCTCTCTACATAATTTCTCCCGACCTCTCTCTCACCTTCATCGCTTCTCGCGTGTCTCTCTGTAATTTAAACCTGTCTATATTTTCTCAGTTGTCGTATATCATTTGCAGACAAGTTTGATATTAAATAAAAACCATGAATATACACATACGGTTGTTATCTGACCAGGGTTTTATCAGCTTACGGTTCTCTTCGGGGAAGGGGGAGGTGGAGTGCGAGGGCAGGGGGTGTCAAAATAAAGGAAGTGGAAAGAGTATAATAATAATAACAGTATTCAATTCTGAGAGGCGCATAATACCATTCAAATAGTCTCTATGCGTGTGAAAGTAAAAATTGATTATGTGAGAATTTGAAAATAACTTATAATTATCAAACAGATGCGTCTTTAGTCTTGATTTGAATTGATCGAAGTCTGTCATTGAGCTAATGCCTTGGGGGAGGTTATTCCATAATTTGGGTGCCGTATTTGTGAAAGCTCATTCACCGAATGTCTTAGATTTTTACACGAATTTCAGGGAGAAGATTTTTTGATTGACAACGAAGAATACGAGTAGGCTGGTATGGTTTGATGAGTTCAGTAAGATAGACAGGAGCATTTCCACATAAGTATCTGAGTAACTGGGAAGTCAAATTTTAATGATCAGCTTTTTAATATCAATCCTCTGATGTATACTCTCAACTCAAAACGACAACAACAAAATAATGATGTCATTTTTAGGTGAGATCCAGTGGCTTGTACGTAAAAGAAAATGTTATAAACAAGGGAGGCACAGAGGGTGTCTATACAATATACTCTTCAACTTAGACGATAACATTGCAATTTTTAGAGAACTGTTGGATTTTGTGAGCGAGGACGCGCAGAGCACGACTGAATGGTTTGGCATTGTGATATTGTGAAAAGACCGAGATATTTTAATGGAGGGAAAAAACACTATTGTTGCGAATTTCTTTCCGAAAAATGATCTTTTCCTAATGAAACGATTGGTCCGCTTTTCTCCAGGGGTCACCCCATTGTAATCGCTGCACGTCTCGTTTTCTATCGCTCTCCCTCCCTCTTTCTCTCTTTTTCTCTCTCCCTTTCTCTTTCTCTCTCTTTCTCCCTCCCTCTCTCTCTCTCTCTCTCTCTCTCTCTCTCTCTCTCTCTCGTTCTCCCCCTCTCTCTCTCTCTCTCTCTCTCTCTCTCCTTCCAACTCATTGCTTTTTCCTCTTTCAACACACAATCTGATGTGAGATTTAAATGCCGTACATTCTGTAGTGATCGCAACATTTTAGGATACACTTCCCAATATGCTATTCATGCTGCAGCATGCAATCCAACCCCTTTTTTTGTCTGGTTTTGCATGCATAGTACATGAACATGGCAGATATTCACACATTCTATTGATCGCAACTGTTGCGACGACAATTAAAATGCCCAACGCTTAATGGCGCCCTCCATGCTGTTAAATACATGTATAACTGTAAGTGGAATTAGTTAGAAAGAAACATGATTATGCACTGTAGACGGCCTTGAAACAAATTTTCTATGATTGTTGTATTCATTCTCCCATGTCATGGCGGCCCTATCCCTGCGTGGACTTTAATCACTGAGTACAGTTGAGCCCAGAAGTTTACATACACCAAGGAAATTCAAAGAAAAGTTGATCCACTTGCCAAATATCATAAAATGTACTGTATCTTATAAAATATTTGTGCTATCATGACGAATTTGATATCAAACAAATGATTATGTCATGCCCTTCCATTATATTGCTTTGTCATCAGGAGCTGAAATATTTAGGTGTCATTTTCCCAAAAAATCTTCATATTTCAGACAAATTAAAAATAAAAACTTTACAAATACATTTCATATTTGTACTAGTTACTTCTTAACACAAACTTTTCAGATTACACTTTATTGTTCTGTGGTGACATTATGGATCATAGATTTGACATTTATATATTTCTATGAACGATGTTTGAAAATATAATAACAAACAATAAAATACATTTGGCACGTATATTACTGAAACATAAATTAATGCCAACGGCATCCCAATCATTTGAAAGTACTTAATACGCTCTTTCATTCGATACCAAATTCGTCATGGTAGTATTTATATTTCTGCAGGTATAGTAAATTTTACGATGTTTGGCAAGCGAACAAATTTCACTGAATTCCATGGGTGTATGTAAACTTTTGGCATGAACTGTATATTATTTATTAAAGAGTGACATTCTCTCTAGCGGTCACCTGTACAGAAAGACCACCTGTCTTCATATCTGTCTGCCACATAAAGGGTTAAATGCTGGACCAATGGATCCTCAAGATGTATATAGTCCCCCATCTGCAGACACGTTCACAAAGAATATAGCCTCGGAGGTACATGAACACAACCCTATGTCTGGTAACACAGACTACGCCCTAATGATATCATAGCTCCTCGATCTGGCTTCTTCCCTCTACCCTAGATACTAGGCTGTGAGGTACATGGACACAACCCATTCTGTCAACAACTATGTCTGGTAACACAGACTAAGCCATAATGACATCATAGCTCCTCTGGCTTCTTCCCTCTACCCTAGATACTAGGCTGTGAGGTACATGGACACAACCCATTCTGTCAACAACTATGTCTGGTAACACAGACTTCACCCTAATGACGTCATAGCTCCTCTGTCCTCTTTGAGAGGAGGAGCGAGGATGGGAATGGGGCATAGTCTGTGTTACCAGATATAGTTGTTAACAGACTTGGCGGTATTTATGCACCTCACAGCCTAGTACCTAGGCTACTAAGAATGTCATTTTTAACCTAATGATATGCTATAGACGATGATGTCTCTTATCTAATTTGTGATAACATGACTAGGTTAACATTAGGTCTAAGCATAAACATATAAAAGGACGTTTAAATACATTCTTGTTAAGGTTCTACTTTCATGCCGTATTTGAAGTAAAAAAATAAATTAACAGTGGCGGATCTGGGGGTGCAGGTGGTTTAACTGCAGGAGGTTTTACAAGATATAAAAGGACATATAAATACATTCTTGTTAAGGTTATACTTTCAGGTGTAGGGGGGGGGGGGTGTACAGGAGGTTTAACTCCCCCCCCCCCCCCCCCCTCTTGGGATCTCAATATAATGACACGAGATCATTTGGGAATTTTGAGGGTTTAAATCCCCTTGGATTCACCCCACCCCTTAAAAAATAAATAAATAAATAAAATAATAATAATAATAATAATAATAATAATAATAATAATAATAATAATAACAATAAAATTAAAAATTTAAATAAAATAAAATGAAAAAAAAACATAAATAAACAAAAAGAGGTAAAAGAGGTAAAAATTGTGAAAAAACACCCCCCCCCCCTACCCTTCACCACCACCACCTGATAAAACTGTTTCAAACCAAGGCCCCGTCTTATAAAGGGTTACGATTGATCTGAGTCGATTGCAAGTCCAATACCCTATCTGTAATATAAAAAGTTCCGATGCAAGTCGAGTTGTGATCAATCGCAACACTGTCTTTCTAACACATGGCCCTGATTTATATATGAAGTCGTTTGCTAATGTGATTTATAATTATGTTGTTTTCGTGGTACATGAATAGACTACTCTTAACCCTATAGTACATAGGTTTTCCTGCTCAATTTCGATCTTAGTGCATGCAAGATTATAAATAGTTCATTCAATTTCGCTAAAGAGCAACCAAAAATTCAAACTAGTCATTCAAAATCGCCATTCAAAATCGCATGCACTAAGTGCGAAATTGGACAGGAAAACCTATACATGTACTAAACACTCAAAGTCCGGTGTCGATTGCATTACTAATAATCATCTATGAGACTTACAGGGATAAAAAGGAAAAAAAAAAATATTTTACCGGAACTGTATATGTTGCCGCGTGATGTGATACCTGTCGCATAGCGCCGCATAAGAACATGTGATACTTCTTGTACGGTATGTGTGTATTGAGAATAAGGAGATATGCTTTTATTTGATTTCATACAAGGCGTCTAGGTGGGCAGGTGAAGAAAGGGTAGGTACGGAGTCGTAAATCATATGTCAATATTGATTCTGTTCGAATGAGCATTGTATGAATGGGCGCTGTATTGAGGGAGGGTGGGTGAAAGAGAGACAGAGACAGAGAGAGAGGGGAAGGGAGGAGAGAGAGAGAGAGAGAGAGAGAGAGAGGGGGGGAGGGAGGGGAGAGAGAGAGAGAGAGAGAGAGAGAGAGAGAGAGAGAGACCGAGAGACCGAGAGAGAGAGAGAGAAACAGAGAGAGGGGGAGGGAAGGAGAGAGACAGAGATATAGAGACAGAGAGAGACAGAGAGAGAGAGACAGAGAGAGAGGGGGAGGGAAGGAGAGAGGGGAAGAGAGGAGATAGTGATACACGTATATGCAAAGGAAGGAGTAAGAAAGGGAGAGGGAAGAAAGACGGAGAGATAGCGAAGGAAAAGAGAACAAAACAATGGAGAGAGGGAGAGAGAGAGGAAGAGAGAGAGGGGAGAAAGTAAGAGAGAAGATAGATATACATGTATATCGGAACGTAGTTATAGGGATCGAGAGAGGGAGAGGAAGACAGCGAAGGTGAGGGGGGAGAGGAAACGACAAAAAGTAAGAGAGAGGGCGAAGAGATAGAGGGAAGGTGGAGAAAAGAAAAGAAGAGAGATAGAGGCGGAGATGGATGAGGAAAGAGAGAGAAATACCAATATTCGCGCAAACATTGACTGACGAGTTTTCCAGACCGGACCACAACTTGGGTTTGGGGCCGAACGCAAATCGACAAAATACAGTGTTCGACACAAATTGTTACGAATCAATTTCCGCTTTTATTATAAACACTAAGAGAACTACAAAATAGTAAAGTTACAAACGACGAGCATTGTATACAAAGGCACTATCGTGTGCCTACATAATGTATATTAGTACATACATGTATTAGGTACGCAATAATGGCCGTAAATATTTAGGAAAGAAACATCGAGGGAGGGTTGGACTAAAAAGAATGAGAGAGAAATAAAACGGGGCGAGAGAAAAAGGAGAGAGAAAAGGTCAAGGAGAGAAGGAGACAATGTAAAAGTAGATAGGCTGAGACTGAATAGGGTGAAGACTTTTCAAGCCACATGTCACGCGCCACCTACGTCCAAGTAGAGAACATTATACTGTACATGTATACAAAATAATTTTCACAATGAATTTCTGTTCATTGTACATGTATTTATGCTACCATAATTACATTTCAGTTTCCTGTGTTGTGCGTTCTGTGACGATAAAGTTAAAACCAATGGGGTTTTTTCTACGTTTTGTCTGATTGCCTTAACAATTTGAGGAGCGACTCGCCATAAGAATAGAACGTAAACGTATCTTAGCTACTCTTTTGAGAGATAAGAAAGTTGTGACAAAAGACTATTTCCGAGTCAATCTCGGTCATATACATGCATATATACATGAGGAAACTACTTGCATACTCCATGTGTTAAAGCAAAAATAATAACACAAGTTACAACCGTATGTGTACAAAAGTGATAATGGTAATATCCTAGCAACAGTAAGACATCTACAGTACTACAACGTGTTTTAGTAAGAGATAAACATATATACAAATATACAAAGAAGTACAAAAACGCCTAATATCAGTAAATCTATTGTATAACAACTAAGAACAGAAAACATGTCTAAAGAAATAATCTTTCCTTTTGGAAAATTGATTTGCTTCACAGTTTATAAGAAGGGGTAGCCATTTTGGAAGTCAAATAATATTTTTTTTAAAAAAAACACGGGAAATTGAAGAAAAATAAACTTGTTTCACAATATTATAAACGGAAACTGACTTTGAGCGGAATTATATTGATCTTTACATTTCGAGTAGGTTTTCGACGGGTCTTCCAGAACCTCCGCCGGTCCTGTAGCCTAGAATCGCTAGCCAATGATCGATGCGTTTCCAGCGTGAACCAAAATAATTTTTCACTTTTCTTGAAAATGTTCGTGAAGCTATGAGTGTGAAATTTCATACACGTTATCGTTGGGATATACTGTTGCTCCATGGCGAGTGCCGTGACTTTTTGTGAAAGGGATACCCCGTTTCTAAGCTACGCAGCCATTAAGCTAAGCATCGCAATTGGCAAACAGAACGAGGGTATAACATGTGAACCACGTAAACGATGTCTAAAACATTTAACAAGTTACGCGTTTTACATTTAACGCGTATTTTTACTTCACATTTCAACACAAAATAATGCAGTTGCACAGAGGTCTTGACTCGTATGCTCATAACGAGTTTCCTCAATAAACGTTGAGTATGCCTTACAATTTTTAAGAAGACTTTGTAAGGGATTACGTACCCTAGGGTAATAGATATCTAAGTTACCGATGTAGGCATAACACAGCCTATACTATTACATATACATTTGTGTCAGACAAAATGCTGACCAATCATGTGTCTACTTTAACTAATTATGCACCATGGATGCATTTTTGCAAGTATCCGTCAGCCTTCAATCAGCAAAACATATGTATAAAGATACCTACGTCATTCTTCACGTTCGAAACTACATATACGCCTAATACGGAATAATAGATAACTACACTATAATGTAGCAAAAAAAGATCATACATTGGACTGCTCAGCAGATACATGTATTGTTATGCAGGGTCATAGTTTAAAGAGGTCACATGCAGTCAAAGCGGTCTAGATATTCAGTCACTTTCTGACCCTTCCTGTGTCGGAGAAAATGCTGACCAATCATGTGTCTACTTTAACTAATTATGCGCCCAATGATGCATTTTTGCAAGTAATGCACATAGATGCCATTGAGCAGACGTTTGCCTATCACACAAAGGTTTAATGCGTATAACTAGTGTAAGAATACAGGGGGTGTTTCACAAAGCTGTTCGTCAGCTACGAACAACTTACGAACAACTTACGAACAACTGGTGATCCCTTCTTGTGCTAAATGCGATTCCACACCTTGTTCTTATTTTAACACATTGGGAGATAATTTTCAACAATTCTAATAAATTTGACGAATCATAAGCTTTGTATTCAGACAAAGTCTTGTTAACAAGAATTTCCATTTATAAACATCAGATTTTAACTTAAGCTGATGGTGGAATCAAAATCATTAAGAATCTGATTTAGCACAAGCAGGGATCACCAGTCGTTCGTAAAGTCGTTCGTAGCTTACGAACAACTTGGTGAAACACCACCCAACACTGTAAGACGGATAAAGGGTTAAATTACGTGTACCAATGCAAGCACCGTGCAACAGATAATAAGATAGCAATGTGGTGAAGTATTGGAATGTTCGTCGAGATGTGTTTAAAACAGATCAAAGGTCAAGAGTCGATGTAGTCGTGTTATACGTCAGAGATCGAGAGTTCATATATTACGCAAGCATATGCATGTATTTATTTTGCCAGTAAAAAAAATACTGCAAGAGTTTAACATACAATGATATTCATGAGACAGTAGAGACATGTTGGTTTGTACAATAGGTCAAATGTCATGGTATATGTCATAATTCAGAGGTCAAAGGTTAGAGGTGTAAGAGTGTATCATACCGACTTTAATTTTAGTGCAAGGATGGATTAAAAAACTATGGCAATAGGTGACATATCACTTAATTTTCATTGCGTAATCAGACTCGGGTTTAGTTTGTATAACAGGTCAAATGCCGTGGCAGAGGTCACAGGTCAGCGGTCAAAGGTCAGAGTTGCAGAGATGTTTCATCCCGAATTTGATTTATTATGAAAGGATGGATTAAAATATGGCAAGAGGTGACAAATACAGGATTTAGACACAGTTTTGAATTGTAGAGGACGAATGCCATGGCAGTCAAAGGTCAAAGGTCGATGCTGAGGTCAGAGGTCGAAGCTTTATGGCCGTAAAATCCCGGATTTGATGTTCTTGACCTCACGATGGAGCTGGCACTGGACGCATGGCCCACAGAACACACCACAGAAGCAGTCTGTCATCAGGGAACCCTGGATGGGAAGAAGGAGGGAAGTAATTGATTGGTCGAATCGTTTACTTAAAGACGGCCCGTCCCTTTTACAAACATCTGCAAACTTCATGAAAGTTTGCAGATGTTTAGCACGTATCTTTGGGATACCAACTGTGAAATTTTAAGTCAGAAGTACTATAACTCCCGTAGCATAGAAGAAAATCTAACTAGTTTTCACTGAGATTTAACTATTTTCGTGGTACGAAAAAAGAAAGCTCGATCAATTATCAAAGATTATTTCCTCTTTACCTCAAAACCTCAAAAACTTTGTCGATTCCAGGGAAAGGTTATATAGCCACTCTCTCAAATGAACTTTCATAATTAATTCTGCAAAAAGGACGGGGTACCTTTAAAGGGAACACCCTGAAAATGGGTTTGTTTCAGTAAACGCAGACACATGAAAGATCTCTCTCTCTCTTGAGAAATGTTGTGTAGAATCACATTCCTGTATAACAACGGATATGACGACATCACTTTCGCACTCTATACAGCACGTTTCATGTGACGTAAGCACTCTACCAGGGAGGTGTTAGGAAGGAGAAGCGGTGTGGCACATGGGTTCAAAGAAAGCAAGTTGCTTCATATCCTTCCATAACACATCCCTGACTCAACCAGGGCACCTTGTTCTCACCTGCACATTGTGACGTCCACGGTGTAGCGCCCTCATCGGGATCAGTCCGGCAGGCACACATATTGGCACACAGCAACTCTCATCCATATCGGCAGCCACGCAGCACTGGTGGCAAGGCGTGCAGAACAGACCCAGTAAGCCTACAGGGCGAAAATAGTAGCCGACAAAAGAATCATAATACATAATAATAAGGAAGACGTCCACGGAGAAAGAAGGAAAAGACGCCGTTATTCTTCTTTTTAGCAGCACTGGTGATAGGGCGTGCAGAACAGACACAGCAAGCCTATAGGGCGAAAATAATAGCCGAAAAATAATCATACACATATTAATAAAGAAGACGTCCACGGAGAAAGAAGGAGAAGGCGCCGTTATTCTTCTTTTTAGCAGCCACGCAGCACGGGTGACAGGTAATTAAACCATGGTCGGACAATCCACTGAATAAATACTACTAGACTGCTCACTTGGATTTTGTCATGAAGCTGTGTTAAATGATCCGGATTTAAAGACATTTTACAGTGGGCCCGGTACAACAAAAGAAGCAGATGCACATGGTGGAATGTTCTTTTACTACCTACTCAGAGCTGAATAGTTGCTGCCATATTTTGCATGATAATAAATTGAAATTTGGTCGACTATAATGAATTCCAATTTTACTCCGTGAGTAGTGAAATTGACCTGAGGTCATTTTCAACCAATTCCCATGCGCAAATTGCACTTACGAAGTGGCTTCCTATAACCGGTCACGTTAGTGAAAGTCTAGGTTCTAGACACGTTTCATCAGCCACAATTGAGGTTTCAAGATCACTTCAGTAGTCTTCGGAAACAATAAAGGAATATAGATATACAAAGCCCAGATCACAGGGCGAGATAAACACAGCTTCAACGATAAACATGATCGACCAATATACAACAATTATAATACAGAAATTTCATATCATATTTTCTGTTTGTTCCTTTGAGAAACTTTTTTTTCTAAGACAAGGTGAGAAAACACAAATGTACATTACATTATATACGTATAGCCCTCTTCCTTACGTTTGTACAAGTGTATCTATAATACTCAGATATCTTGTAAGAATGGTAGATTGTATTTCAAAATTCAAGAGGAGAAAAAAAAGCTTATCAGAGGCAGAGTTTACCGCTAATATCCTTATGGAGTATGAGGGAACAAAAGAAGTAAATACAACATGTGTACGAAATATATGGATATCAAACTTTGTTTTCAACATTTATAAATTGAATGTATACAAACAACAGAGGCTGCGTTCAAGCGACCACCGCCATAATCACGATTTGAATCATGATTCTAATTATGATTCAAGACGCAAACATGAATCACGCTAACGACATAATCAGCTTTCAGATGACCTTCTCCCCAATCACGTTTCTACTCGGATTCGGGCCGATCCAGTGAGCATCGCAGTTTGATCCAGTTTGATCCAGGAAGCATAGGTCAAATTTTACGCGTTTTCTGACTTCTACCGGCTGCTTGACTAGCACCGGAAATAGACCTACACAATTAGAATCATGATTCAAAACGTGGTTGCGTTCAAGCGACCTTTTTCGAACATGATTCTGCAGAAACGCGTTTCCAAGCGCCCTCTTTCCGCATTTCATGTTTGCGTTTTGAATCACGTTTATATTCAATTCCGTCTGAGCGCAACCGTGATTCTGCAGAAACGCGTTTTGAATCATGATTCTGGGGTAAAAACTGTCGCATGAACGCAACCAGAGTCTTGAGTCTAGAGCCTACAGACTCCTTTCCTAGTGGGGGCATTCAATAATTAGTGTAAGGGAATTTGAAAATTACGGCATGGCATACTCACAGCTGGGAATGTCGTTGAAACACTCAAAAATGCCAGAATTCCAGTCACGTGGTACTCCCCTTGGCTTGAACGGGTCGGTGGTCATCTGACAAAATGCACAAGAAAAAGGTTTAAAAAGAAAGTAATTATGAAGGGAAGGGATCGTAGCGATAAGGAATCCCCTAATTATGGAACATGTGGAAAGAACACAGATGTTGCCACACTGTGACAACACTGTGAACACATAGTTACCACTGTAATTGTTCCATAAGGGATGCGCACTTCTTCTGAAATTGCCAGAATATGCCCTGATAAAATATATGATATATCTATTATGCCCAGGTGTATTGCCACCTGATGGTATATATTTTCTATTATCAACCGCTATTCCGTGATTTCCGGTTCCGAACATTCTTTAAACCTTTTTAGTACCATGTGTACATCAAATTTTCTTGCTTGATACTGGGAGGATTAATCTTCATTACATCATTAAAGGGATAGTTCACCCTGAAATTATTTTGGTTTTAATAAAAGGAGTCACGTGAAAGAAACATAAAGTTAATGTTTGATAAAAGCCGGTCAAAGGAAAAATAATATTAGATTTATATTAGAAATATCTATGATCATTTCTGTTTTATATTAGTTCAGTATTAATATTTGTGCAACAACTCAAAAGTTCCCTTTAAAATGTAGTAAGTATTTGTACAACAATAATATTACGGAAGATGTTTATCATCATGGTAGTAATGTCGCTAAAGTAGTTGATCTTTTGTCTCACGTTTTGCCTTATCGTGAGACAAAAGATCACCCATTTAGCAACGATAATATTGTTGTACAAATACTCACATTGTTGTTGTTGTTGTTGTTGTTGCTGTTGCTGTTAATAAAACTATATCATATCTTATCATATCATTCTACCAACCACTTAATTAGTCCACCCCTGGACTGTATTTAGCAATCCGCCGACAACGAACGTTAGCGGCGCATCACATTTCGGGCGGACAGATTCGTGGAGTCGCGTAATCAGTGGTCTGGCGCGGTGTGCGTACTACGTGAATCAGTGGCGTAATGTGTGTGGGATAAAATGCGGCCAGTATCTGGACAACCACTTCATACGTACCTGGACCATTCCTCCAGCCGGTTGCTGTACAATTACAGTGGTCGACATGCTTCAATTTTTCACTACAACAAGAAGAGATTGAAACAAACAAAATGGAGATTTAAAACAATGGCATGAATTGATCATTGTGTGTGTGTGTTTGTGTGTGTGTGTTTGTGTTTGTGTGTGTGTGTTTGTGTGTGTGTGTGTGTGTTTGTGTGTGTGTGTGTTTTTGCATGTGTGTGTATATGTGAGTGTGGGTGTGTGTGTCGAATGGATGTTCCGGCGGGCCCGCCAAGTTCTTGTATACTGCCCTACTCTGACAAAAGGAAGCAAGTGACAAATCACTCACATCTGGGTTATTGGTATTCTTAGACTGTACCCAGTATTCCCTACATACGTCCAAAATCTGAACAAAGATACGTTAATTTTGCTGCGAGATATTCAATCTAACATGGTGTGGTGTTGCACTGATACCAATGCAAGTGATAGAAACATTTTGCTCATTTACAAGAAAAGTCTCTTTTGTTAGTTGCTTCCTTTTATCAGAGTAATTACATGTACCAGTAAACCTGTGCACTGAAGAAAAACAAATCATTGATTTGAAGGCAAGTGTCACAATGGAGTTTGAACTTGCACACTTCCTCTCGTTACAGACCAATCAGTATGTGTGTAAGTCTGTCCGTCAGTCAATATCAGTCAGTGAGTTTGAATTAAGGACACTGAAATTGCGGTAGCAAGCCCTCTTCCACGATGGTTGGTCATCTATCGAGACGCAACCACTGACCTCTAACATGACGTAGTGTAGAGTTCAGTGGCCGCAACGGGCAATTCAGACTCTAGCCTTATCTTAGATTCTAATATAAAGGTAATTATTTTTAAGACAGTGTCACAACTGTCTTACGTGCCCTTAGACTACTTAGGAGCTCCCAGGAAAAACATTTGATTTTCAATAAAACCCCTGGGTGGGAGTCTAGGCATCATCACGAAAGAAAAGGTCACATACGCGGATGACAAGGTCACGGACAAAAATTTAGAGCAAATTCAGGGCACATTTAACATAAATTATGAAGAGCACGCACGGCTACAAAAGGACTTACGTCCATTGTGCTTACTTAAAACAGACAAACGCGTTTTCTTCAGGGCTATTATGGCACAAACAACCAGATTTCGCCACGATTCTGCAATCAGTAGGACCTCGCACGACGGGAAATGTGACGTCACCTTCTTGCACATACCCATGCAATCCAGCCAGTCGCAGAGTCCTTCGACTGATCTGAAAAAAGAGCCACTGTGAATAATTCCCCTTACATCACAGTGACACTAAATTAGTTCATTACCACTTTGAATAAGATTTATTCCTTCATCAAAAACAGGAATTATACAGCACATTACATATCAGAGAGAGAGAGGGGGGGGGGGGGGAGAAAGAGGGGGGAGGGAGAGAGAGAGAGACATGGGGTGTGTGTGTGTGTGTGTGTGTGTGTGTGTGTGTGTGTGTGTGTGTTAATGTGAGAGAGAGAGAGAGAGAGAGAGAGAGAGAGAGATGAGAGAGAGGGAGAGAGAGAGAGAGGGGGAGGGAAAGAGAGAGACATGGGGTGTGTGTGTGTGTGTGTGTGTATGTGTGTGTGAATGTGAGAGAGAGAGGGATGAGAGAGAGGGAGAGAGAGAGGGGGAGGGAAAGAGAGAGACATGGGGTGTGTGTGTGTGTGTGTGTGTGTGTGTATGTGTGTGTGAATGAGAGAGAGAGAGGGATGGGAGAGAGGGAGAGAGAGAGGGGGAGGGAAAGAGAGAGACATGGGGTGTATGTGTGTGTGTGTGTGTGTGTGCGTGTGTGTGTATGTGTGTGTATGTGTGTGTGTGAATGAGAGAGAGAGAGTGAGAGAGAGAGAGAGAGAGAGAGAGAGAGAGAGGGAGGGTGAGGTTGTCCTCGTACAAGGAAATACAATGTCAAAAAGTGCATCGTTTGAGTGTTTATACATCTGCTTAAAACCTGTTGGTTTATTCAAAACGCATGATATGTCGTTGGAGGAAACGTGTCCGTTTGATGTAACCTTCCTCCTACATCCGGAGTTACGTCCGTGCCAAAACCTACTGGCTGGTAGATCTAGTCTTACTTCCGGACTCTTGTACATTTATATTGCATGTCCGCTCATGCCTATTTATAGGAATAATAGATATTTGCATGGATGATTCGTGCTCTTCCTTTAGACAATTTGTTCTTTCAAACCCTTACATTAGCATGCTTTTAAAACCAATTGGTTTAAATTAAAACACGTCTTCTTGACAACAGTAACGATAGAGTATAAGGTTTTAATTTCTATGGTTTTGAAGGCAGTCGTGGGGGTGGGGTGTGGTGCTGGTAGAGACCTTTAAAGTCAAGTTATATTTGTTGCCAGTAATATGTTTCCTTCTAGAATTTTTATAATGCACTGTTCAAGGAAGCAATATAGCTATTGTGCTTTTCAATTTTCTTTCTTGAAGTTTTAAGTGAACTTTCAAGGACGAATGAAAGTACAGTACGCATACGGTTTTGTTTTAGTATAAGACACATCAATGTCTTTCTTTCTTGGAATTTAAAATGTATTACAGTCCACATGCTAAGAATGTTGCTATATGATTGATAAAGAGTTGATCACGTGATGAAGCGTAGTTTTACCCATCTTATTAACTGAGAAGAAAAGTTCGTTACACTCTAGATGATAGTACTTTTTGGTTTCGATGATCTCTTCACTCCTCACAGGTCTAACGCGTGATCAGTACGCGCGAGTCCTCTTTTAGGGTCAGTTTTTCATTCCTTTTGCAATATTTTGCGATCTTCTTCTGTTCAATCCCTCACATCGTCATTTTCTTTGAGATTTTCTTTCCCATTTTTTTCTTCTCGCCCCTTTATCTTAAATGACTATTAATTACACGTTGTCAGCACATACATATGCCCATTTAGGCAAGTCTCTTTCGTGTGTGCTGCCTTTGATTTCTAATGAATTGATGATGTCACCATGGAAGGTCCATGGTGTCACCGTGCATTTACCATTTAGAGGGAATACACTGTACTGGGAAGACAAAAAAAGCCGTCAAAAGGTGATCGTGAGCAATCTTCTTGCCAATGGTCTTGAATTCATGTATTGTCCATTTTAAAGACTCACTGAAAGTTATTTACCCTATTTATATATGATCCACATTTGGAGTAATCAGTGATTAAATCACAAATCCTCGAAATGTTCAGCCTGAACAATTTTAGGATTTGTGATTTAATCACTCATTTCTCAAAATGTGGAAAATTTTAGGGCCAATAACTTTCAGCAAGTTTCTAAAATGGACAATACATGAATTTGAGACCATTAACAGGATGATTGCTCACAATTACCTTTAGAAGGCCTTTTTGTCTTCCCAGTACAGTTTATGCATGCCCCTACCCCTGCCCCCACATCCGAGAAGCTACGCTAATACGCATTTCTTAGAACTCATCCGGATTATCGTCAGGGCAAAGAAAGTCTTCGTTACCACAATCATTCACTCAGACTAGTTCCTGGTTCCTGGTGTGGATTCATATGAGAGGGGGAAATGTCGTTGTGGAAAGTGAGATTGCGCGCCATTGCGATCACACATCATGCACCTCTCTTCTTAGACCAAGGATGTGTGAAGCGCAGACTGGGCCCCATTGCATAAAACTTACCATTAATGGTAACTCTGCATGCCATCAATGATAACTAGTTTTAACTACCATGGTAACATCGTTCAACAGCCAATCAAATTCAAGGTTTTCATACAAATTGTCATTGGTAGCAAAGTTACCATCAATGGTAAGCTTTAAGCAACAGGGCCCAGATGACTCCCGTGAATCCATTTCTTCTTCCCCCTCTTCTTGGTCCATTTACGCCAGAGAGCTTCGAAATAAACGTCTAAATATGGAAACGCTCAAAACAAAAACATATTTCTCGATTCTCGATCAAAATGTCAATCACGTTTTAGCTTTGTAAATGGATTTTACTTCAAATTTACTTAGAGAAGGTGTCAGAATGGGTCTGCGGCCGTAGACTAGGTGACAGCCTAGGTTACGGTTGCCAAGATTAAGTGAGCCTCAGCACGGCTTGGCACCGGGTCAAGGGTCAAAACTATCAGGTTGGCTTGGCGCGCCAGCGACAAATCGTCCGCGCTAAGCGCTAGAATATAAGAAGAAAAAAAAATCGAGCCACGAAATAGCCTCGCTTACAGACTGTTAGGTATTTCTGATCCCAACTGAAAAATAAAGTCTAGTACTTCAAGACTACTCACTGTATCATTCTCCTACTTTCTCAGTCCATCCCACAGGAGCTGGAGAAGAAAT
>OZ022596.1:2002875-2102875 GCA_963669155.1 Arbacia lixula | reverse complement strand
ATTTCATGTAGGCACTTCTATTCAAGAGAATTGAGACTTAAGCAGGGACCGGTACGTATTTCTGTGTAATTATGTTGTAATTATTTATTTTATTTGTTGATTCCATGACTCTGTGTGTCATATTTATGTTCGAAATTTCAGTAGAACAGTCTCCTTCAAATTATCTCGGTCCCATGTGTCACATGTGTCACAATTTGTGTTTGTGAATACATAACATCATCCTTATTCTTTTAATTTTAGTAGCTAAGGCCACCTTCTTTTTCTCGTTGTTTTCTTTCCTCCTTTCTTCCGGAGATCAGTAGTGTTGCTGCTTGGTTAGGTCAGGGACATGAGAGAGATGTCCCTGGTTAGGTCCTATTGTGTGGAGATACACCATTGGGTGTATTAGTATTACCGAACTGCTGACATGGCTGAGCTGAAGCCTGAAGCCTTGTGGTGAGGCTAAGAAAGCCAGGAAAGAAGCCAATGAAAGAAGTACAGGTGGATAGGTGCAGCTAAAAAACATGCTAGCATTATTTAGTATTACTTATTAGCGGAGTTGTTATATGTTAGTTCAACTTAGCTGAGCCTTCGTCTTAGCGAGGCTAAGGTACAATTTTTGACAGCAGCCTGGGGCCTGGGTAGATTCGTTCAGTGTTTGCCAGTGTTTGCGATGGTTCCATCGTGCTGACTTTGCTCTTAATATCATGTCAAGGAAATGCAGACATAAACACAACATTATATTTAAGTCTAAACATGTTCAAAGTTCAAACTATATTTTGTGTTAATGTTAAAGTTGACATGTCAGTGCAGTGTTTTATCAGTTTCTCTTTCAGTTTGGCATTGAGAAGAATCGATAGGGTTACAATACAGCTCAAAGGAATTGGCATAGGGAAAGGGAAAGGGAAGGAGCCGCAGTTTTAAACCACGGTATATTTTGTCCAGTTCAGTATGAAACACGATGCTTCAGTATAAAAATGACATTTTATGCTGAACTGGACAAAACATACCGCGGTTTAAAACTGCTTTCCCTTTCCCCATGTCAATTCCTTTGAGCTGTTGTGTAGACTTTAGATCATTTAACTTAGAAGGAGAGTACACTGTTTTTGTGCAATTTATTATCCTATTTTATCTTTTACTTTGTCAGCTTAATACCAGTCGAGATGGAGAGAACGTTATGCAGCATTGAGGCAGGAACTGGGCGGGATGAGCAGACGTACTTCTTAAGTACCACCGTGAGGGACGCTGGCCGCTCCAAAGACTTTACCATCACCCTCATCCAGGCTCAGACTCTCAAAGGCTGGAGTGGACAATGTAAGTCACAATTATGGTATGCTGTGTACTTAGCAGGACCATGTTGCATAAACCTAACCATTGATGGTAACTTTCCTGTCAATGGCAACTTCTATGGAAACCTTGAATTTGATTGGCTGTTGAGCACTGTTACCATGGTAGTTACCATTAATGACAGAATTACCATTAATGGTGAGTCTTATGCAACAGAGCCCAGATGTATGATTTTCACAAATATGAAAATATTTATTCCTTTCCACTTCTATCATTGGTAGCAAAGTTTTAATACAGTTTCTTCTTCCATTTTCTGTGGTTTTTACCCCCCCTCCCAAAAAAAAAAAAAAAAAAAAGTTTTGACCTGGTACTCTATGGGATTGTGGTAAACAAAAAAGAGTTAATGCACTTTGGATATTTCCATGATGAGAGTGTAGTATACAAATATATATTTGTTTTATATCCCTTTTTTAAAACATTAACGAATTGTAGCATACAGGCCACAAATGCTCTGCACTGGAATTTTCCGTTTGTCCCGATATCGGTTCATCGATCCCGGGTAAATTCACGACACGCCGCGCACTGCATTCACTGTGCACTAATTTACGTCTGTTCAGTTCCGACCAACCGAGAATGTAAACAAACATGGCGACATGGCGCAGTAGTGCCAAGGAAGAAAATAGTAAACAGAGTATGTGCAGTCCTCCCCATGAAAAAATAGTTAAAAATATCCGGAGCTGAGGCAGATATAGTCAAATTATTTTGTAGTCTGCGAGCATCAATTGACCAATTACGCTCTCAGAATACTCATGAATATTCATAGAAGGGATATAATAATATATATCAGGGCTCCACACTAACCCTTTTTTTTCTACTGGTCAAACCTAATCATGTCAGACCAGTAGATACCCAGTTTTTTTAATTTTGTAAAGGTCCGAACCTAAAGATTACTGCTCATAAAAGTAAGGGAAAACATTAAAAAGAGACTTCAGTTTATTTTGCCCCCCCCCCCCCAAAAAAAAAAAAACTAATAATGATAATAACAACAACAACAACAAACAGTACACACACACACACACACACACACACACACAACATACTTAAAAAAGACATTGTGCAATATACATATTTTGAATTAGGCTATTTCTGAAAAAGTTACTGGCCCGACAATAACATTTTTTTACTGGTCATTTCATACCAGTAAATCTGGCTATTTCTGAAAAGTTATGGCCTGACAGCCATTTATACCTGTCTGGGATCGGCGGCGCTAGTGTTCCGCCCTGTACATATGTAGATAACAATGAAATATGAACATTTATGTGAAAAGTGTTATGAATTAAAACTGAATTATTCCTCTCTTTCACTATTCTCTTTACTTTCTTCACCCCATATTAGTGGATTAAAAAAACACAGGGTCTTTCCAATAGCTTTACTATAATATTTGTTAAATTCAACCCTGCAAATAGTTAATTACATTTTTTCAAAGAATTCTACCTATAGCATATAGCCGATATCAAGCGATATCACCTCACGATACCGATATCTGATCGATTGCTCTTGGGACGTATACTTCCGGTAAGAGTTTATCGTCGACAGAAAGTGACCTAGAAATCACCTTTTCTATGAATTAAGCAGCGAACATTTTGTCTAGGGTTATGGTTAGGGTCAGGGTTAGGTTTAGAATTAGGTTTAGGGTTAGTGTTAGAGTCAGGGTTAGGTTTAGGGTTAGGGTTAACTCTTTGCCCGCCACGCATACTATATCCCCTGCGCCACATTAATTTCAGGGTGGCACATTCAGAGGGGTTTTGCATGCACTGTCTTATTCAACTTGAAATAACTTTTTATTGGTTTGTAGTGATGAAAAAAATGTGTAGCAAAGTGTAAAAGAAATTAATACTCTTGAAAATGCTATCATTTGTGTCATGTATAATATCATAGATTCTGAGAATTATAACTTTACATTCTGTCTCCAAATTATCGTTTTGGAGGCTATTTTATACCTCTTATATTCAATATGTCCTAATTAAAGTCATTTTCTAGGTTAGTTCATAAAAAAAGATGTGTTCTTTAGCTTTCATTACATACCAAACCCATGTCTTTATGGGAATAATGAGCCAAGCAATTTAGGATTTAAATGGGGCATTCAAAAAGATTAAGCTAACAATAAACTAAACTCCTCTATTGAAATTGACCCTGGGTACTTCTCAATAGACTTCCTGTCCTGGGAGACTTCCTGCCTATTGATACTTTGATCCCCTTATGCAATACACGAGTCACTATTGTATGTGTGTGCGCCAAATACAATTAAATGCGTTCCGTATGCATTGTGTGGGAAATGTGACTTGAGTCGAACTTGGCAGCCCGCTGTATGTGCCGCGAGTCGAACGAAGCGAGCTAAGAGTTAAATTAATAAAAATTAGTTGGATACCCACGGGGTTGCCGAATGTTCGTGGACCGGAAGTTCATATCGCAAGAATTAAAAGTAAAAAAAATTAGAGCGCCACACACGTTCAGATTCTGAGAGCTATATATGCGATAGGGAGAATTGAATGTGTTGCAGAGAGACAATAGTTGATTTTGTTTTTCTGTTACTCTCTGTAGTAATGGAATTGATTGATCAAGCTGTTAGGAAATAAGCAAAGAAAAAAATGAAATCTTCTTACTATTGAGTTCTTAATCTGGGCCCATTGCATAAAACTTACCATTTATGGTAACTCTGCCATCAATAGTAACATCTTTGGAAACTTTGAATTTGATTGGCTGTTGAGCAGTATTACCATGGTAGTTACCATTGAAGACAGAGTTACCGTTAATTGTAATTTTTATGCAACGGGGCCCTGTTTTTAGTTGGAGGTGACCTGAAGGCACAAGCTAAGGCTATGGACATGGAGGAGGAGGAGTACGTCGCACAAACAGGCAAAGCTCTGACAAGGCAGGATATGGGAGAACTCACCTTCGAGTATCAGGTACAGTAAGACCGTCATGACATTGTCTCAATCTCTTTTAAAGGCACAGGCAACTGGGATATACTGTAACGTGCGCGATTCCATAAGCCCCATTTAATCGTAGACTAACCTCGTACGTCATGCATGTTCGTCGGACTAGTCCAGCAATCTCCGAATGTGTCCGATAACGTCTGAAAGTGACGCGAAGGCCGAAGTCAGAGGCTACACATTCGGAAAATTTGCAGCCTGCGCTAGTGCTATCACTTGATGCGTGCGTGCTGGACTGCTCATCGAGCTAGACGAAGCATCGCACCGAACATGTAGCCTAAGCTAGCTAGCCTGCCGCGCAGGCTAGGGGCAAAATTCTTGCGAGTACATGAACTACCAGTGGCTGGCCGTTTTAATCTTTATTATTCATTATAGTCTGCCTTTTCCCCCTTACGGGTGAATTGCTTACTGGCGACTGCTGACTTTCTTCTATTAACTCTTTCTCTTCAAGTTCAAGACAGTTCAAGAAAGGTTTATATATATGACATTTGGCAGCTGTGGCTAAATTACAGCCATTTACATCATGCACATGTACAATTGAAAAAACATTGAGATGGTAACAATTATACAATTTGAATAACATAAAATGACAGCTTGATTTAAGTATACAACAAGTAGACAGATACAATAAAACAATAAATATAGAATGACATATTTCAAGTATAGAAGGTATAAAGTTCATTCCAAATGCTAGCAACTCCAGTGCACTATCGTCACTCAATCCGACCTTAGCACGTTCTCTTTGGACCATTCCCTACAATTATATGTTTGGCCTTCCTCTCAATCTCTTTTTTCTGTTTCTCCATCTTCTTCTAAACTCCTTGCTAGCTGATCTGTATCAAGCCAAAAAGTTTATTACAAATGCCATCTCACCCTGTGGACTTGTTGGCATGGAGTGCTCCAAAAACTTGCCTAGCATTGTGTTCAGAGATACAAATGACATATTCAGATGCAACTAGCATTCTCAAACATACTGTACACTACAGCTCAGAGGAATTGGCATAGGGAAAGGGAAAGGGAAGAAAGGGAAAGAGCCGCAGTTTTAAACCGTGGTATATTTTGTCCAGTTCGGCATGAAACATGGTGCTTTTTAGGCTAATGTGTCATGTTTCATACTGAACTGGACAAAATATATGGCGATTTTAAACTGCGGCTCCTTCCCTTTCTTCCCTTTTCCTTTCCCTATGCCAATTCCTTTGAGCTATTGTGTATGTCGGTCTACTGTATCTTTGCAGGTGAAACCTACCAAACGAAATGGGATGGAGTTGTCTTGGAAGAAAGTTGTCTCATCAATAAAGGTTAGTGTTGGAATTTGTTTTTCTGCAGTCCTCGCTTCGATATGTGTAGCTTTTTCAATGATTGGCAGGATTTTCATCTAACGTTCGCTAATGTTTCTTCCATGTGTCTCCTTTTATTGAAACCAACTCTCAGGGTGCACTTTCCCTTTAATCCTTTTCCAGCTCCAGTTAGGCAAGGTGTCGCTGGAACCCCTGGACTCCACAGCGGACGCCATGAAAGATATTCTCCTGCATTCCATCGAAACCGCCGCCGATTTGAAGGGCTCCATCTCCAGGCTGGAAACAGAGAATGATCGTCTCTCCAACGAAAGAAAGCATGCTCTACAGGTACAGCACCGTATATAGCTGTTATTCCTAGAGGGTTTTATTTTCGTGCATTTCGCAAATTGCTGTAGGGTCGCAAACTTAACAAAACGCAAATATATTACCACATAATCTTGATTGCCAAGTGTGTGCACCACGCGCTACTGTGCACATAAATGGTACATACTCCCAGCGCTATCCATCTCATACTACGGGAAGTCGCACGCTTGCGAGCTTGCATAGCATGCCATGCTGTGCACAATCGAGCGTCACAATAACATGTGCAATCACAGTTTGTTTTCTTCCCATTTGCATATGTTGAATATAGCAGGCCAGGGGGTGTTTCACCAAGCTGTTCGTAAGTTACGAACAACTGAACGAACAACTGGTGATCCCTTCCTGTGCTAAATGCGACACCACATTTTGTTCATTGAGAATCTGATTTAGCACAAGAAGGGATCACCAGTCGTTCGTGAAGTCGTTTGTAACTTACCAACAACTTGGTGAAACACCACCCTGGGAGCAGTGTGCGCTGGGTGTCAGTCGCAAAAATAGCAGCCCGCGAAAATGCCCGCAACTCCTTCATTTGCGAAAATAAGGGCTTATACACTAATACTGCCAGCATTGCCAGTTCTCGTCCAATCCTCCACACCACATCTTGGGGAAAGCTCTCCCATCGTGCATTGTGCCGCGTGATCCAGATGCAGTAAACTTACACGCAATTCAGCCTGCGAGCCGCGAAGTATTTCTATTCTGCTGTTGTTGTTTTTCTCGTAATAAGCCATTATCTATCTACATGTATCTTTTCACAAATGGGGTCTCATACATTAGTATACTTGGCCGGAGTCAGTGATGACGGCAAACAAAATCTGAATGTGACTGCGTGATGCATCATGGGGTATAAGGGATTGCATATTTTACTACCCTTCCTTGACGAAAGGCAGCAAGTTACAAAAAGGACTTTTCTTGTAAATGAACAAAATGTGTAAGTCAATTGCATTTGTGTTGTTGCAACACCACATCATGTCTGATTGTAATCCTCAAAGCAAGATGGATATTTCCTTTCCAGATTTTTTATTCAAATGAGCTAGAGATAAAATTTTTATGTAAATGAGCCTCCGAGATAAATTTTTTTATGCAAATGAGCTAAATCGTAATTCTGAAACACACTTAGGAAAAAAAGTTAGGATAAAAGATAAAACTGCTCCTAAGCAATTTTATCTCCAGACGTACGCGCCTAGGCCCATAGCATTACGTGCAAAAATAATTTGCGTATTCAACTTTTTTCACATGGGCGCATCAAATGCAATAATGCGCAATGTCCCTTTCAGTTTCATGACATCATATCACACCATCAGCTTGATGGTGTTAATGTATGCAAAAGACATGAAAGGATGTTTATTACTGGCTACCTCTGGGATAGGAGTGCAGGGCATGCGCTCATTAATATTGGTTAAAATCTTCCTAAAATTTTTTTCGGAAAACCAAAGATAAAATATTTTAAGGACATTGTTTTCTACTGTATGCAGGCAATGGTTCATACGATTGAAATATTGTTTGATTTGTCCCTTATTTCCTTTTGTCACAGTAAGGCAGTGTTCATTTTGGGACACTCTGGTGACAATGTTTCATTTTCCAAGTTTCGTCACTTTCTTTGTTTTTACTATCGGACAGAAAGTCAAAAATGGCAAAAGTTGATATTAAGGGTCAAAATTATTTTAGGTTGCTTTCTTCAGCCTTAGGCATCTTAACCCTACCCCTACCCCTAACCCAACCCTAACCTAACTCTAACCATAACCACAAACCCTAACCTAACTCTAACCATAACCACAAACCCTAACCCTAACCTAACTCTAACCATAAACACGAACCCTAACCCTAACCTAACTCTAACCATAACCATAAACCCTAGCCCTAACCTAACCCTAACCCTAGGCTGAAGTTACAACTACATAATGTAAACCCCTAAAACACAGGAATGCTTCAAACAATACTGCGCATGACTGTTGGTTTTGATGGTTGTAATCAATTTTCGTCAAACGTGTCTTTGTCATGTTCTCAGAGACTGGAGAAGTGTGTGACTCAGAAGGAGCAGATGGAAGGGGACCTCTACAGCAAGGTGAACATATTTGGTTTGAAGTTTGAAGTGTATATATTATTTTTGACGACCTCTTTCGAGGTATGAGAAGTACATAGTAACTTGTACAATACAATTTATAGTAGGCCTATACACATATGTTTTCTTTAAGAAAAAGAAAAGAAAACAGTTTCGAAATACATGTACATGTAGTAGTATTTGCAATATTTACCAGTATTCACAGAAGGAATGTATTACATTTTATAACATAGGCCTATAAAAAAATTTGAATCAAGTTGTGATAATTTCTTTGAACTTCTCGTGTTAAATAATGAGGACATTTTCAAGATATTTGGATGAATCACATAATAGCGAGAAATGTATTTTACTCTATCATCTGAGAAGTAAGTACATTCAAACAGATAATGAAATTCATCTCCTATAGCATTCAAATCACATAAATTACATTTCCTTTCAGATCTAGAAATATTTACATAATAGAGTACCAAAGTGTGATGTCATTTGAGCATATTGTCAAGACATCTGGCTCTAAAGTAGACGTTTTTTAGGTTGTCATTGGGTTGTATGCATTTTGATAGATATTTCCCTAATTTCTGATGGAATTTCCCCAAATCTTCCCGATCGTTGAATTTTAATGTTGACAGCTCTGTTCATTACCTAACAGATTCCTGATAGATAAATGTGGCTTAATAGACCAAGGCCCTGTTGCATAAAACTTAACAATGCAGAGGTGACCACAGCTGAGACTCTAATGTTTAAAGTGCCCCACACTGGCCCACTAGACAATATTGGACTGGTAAAACTCTCACCGCAGTGATGTTGTTTAGAACCTGATGGCTGGACAACAAGCTCATATGACAGCTTCACTTCGGTGCTCTATTACCTGCAGAAATACAATTACAGTGAAACCTGTCTACAGTGGTCACCCAAGGGAAACAACAATGGTGGCCTTTATAGACAGGTGGCTGCTGTAGACAGGTTCTTTAACAAATGATCTCTCTCCAGAGGAATTATTTTAGTGGCCACTGTAGACAGGTTGGCTGCTATAGACAGGTGGCCGCTAAAACAGGTTTGACTGTACCAAATTATACAGGGGCACAGGGTGTTTTAGGCCTTGCAATGCAATTTTGAACACTTGAGAATAATATTTTTCCTCATAACGGTAAAATGCAAAAACATATTCATGGTGTTTGTTTCTTTACATCAGGTTTAAAATGAGCATTTGCATAAATGATGTGTTTTTTTCTCATTCAGAGCTGCCAAGTCTCCCTGATTTTGCAGGAGACTATCTGAACTTGGACAAATATTACTGCATTGGATTTCTATACATCACCCAATCTCCCTTTTTATTGATAGATTATTGTCATTAGGTTGTATGCATTTTGATGGATGTCTCCCTAATTTCTGATGGAACTTCCCCAAATCTTCCTGATCGTTGAATTTTAATGTTGACAGCTCTGTTCATTACCGAACAGATTCCTAACAGATAAATGTGGCTTAATAGACCGGGCGCCTGTTGCATAAAACTTAACAACGATGGTAACTTTGCTACCAATGGCAACTTCCATGCAAACTTTGAATTTGGCTGTTGAACGGTGTTACCTTGGTAGTTGCCATTGGTGACAGAGTTACAATTAATGGTAAGTGTTATGCACCTGGGCGCAGGTGTGATTAATTGCAAACCTTTATGTTACAGGGCCCAAGAGTAGAGCTTGCATAAATATCCATTATCATTATTGAACACTTGAAGCAGTTTCACAGGGTGGAATGTCTTTTCACCATCTTGATCTGAACTTGTCTCTCCTGTTTCTTGTAGTTTGCTGCAATCCTCAATGCCAAAAAGGCCAAGATTAGAGAGCTGAAGGAGAGGGGAAGGGGTAAGTGTCTAGCTTTCTTCTGTTTAGACATTTGTTTAAACTCCTTAACCTTATTCTAACTGGGGGGGGGGGGGGGGGGGATCATTTAGACCCCCCCCCTGTCGCGCAACTTTTGCGATCAAGTTCGAAAAAAAACGGACACTCCGTTCAGAGGTTACGCAGCATTATGTAATCGCATGTCAGACCAAAATCTGACCAAAAAGTGAGATTTCGCGTAGGTTTGTGTACAAAATATTGCTTTTTGGATAGTGCTGTATAGCACTGATAATTGTGCCTTCTAGGCCTTCTGTTAGATCACAGTGTTGATGAAAGTGATCAAAATACATATCTGAAGCAAAAATGATCTTAAAAGTTGAGAAAAAACAATAATCTAATTTGCATAAATAATAATTTATACAAAATTGAATACATATTTAAAAATTATGTAGTCGCGATCTTAACATGTTCCTTTATCTCTGTGCAAAATTTTGCGTTGATACAACATTCTGTGGCCAAAATATTAGGGGGGTCCAGAATGAACCCCCCCCCCCCCCCCCCCAGTCAAAACCTGCTCTCAAAAAGCCCATTCAAAAAAATGGTCAAATGTAATGAAACATAGTGGCATGCATTGACCAATAGTAGGGTAATGAAAAATCACTCATATTTCTGTTATTGATGTTTTTGGATTGTACCCAGCATTCTCTATGTACAGGCAAATTCTAGAAAAGAAATATTGATTTTGCTGTTGGACATTTTAACACAATGTGGCATTGCATTATTGCCAATGCAATTTATGGGCAGTACTCTTAGTAGACCGTCTTTATAGACACTGGTTTTTGGTAAATAGGTTACACAGTATATACAATCTCTTGCTTGCTTGGCACAAAAATCAACATAATAGAAATATTACAGGGAAAGGTACTTTTCACATGCAGCCACTGATCTAATGTAATAACTTTCAGGATAACCTCAGAAACTTTTCTTTCTAATTAAAGGGCATATACTGCACTGGGAAGGCAAAGAAAACCTTCAAAAGGTAATTGTTAGCAATCTTCTTGCCAATGGTCTTAAATTCATGTATTGTCCATTTTAGAAGCTTGCTGAAAGGTTTTTGCCCTCAAATGATCCACATATGGAGTAATTAATGATTAATGATTAAATCCTCAAAATGTTCAGGCCAAACATTTTGAGGATTTGTGATTTAATCACTCATTACTCCAAATGTAGATCATTTGAGAGCGAATAACTTTCAGCAAGCTTCTAAAATGGACATTACATGAATTTAAGACCATTGGCAAGAAGATTGCTAACAATTACCTTTTGAAGGCTTTTTTTGCCATTCCAGTACAGTATATGCCCTTTAATTAGAAACATATGAAAAGTTCAGCAGTAATTTGAAAACATATCGTGTTTGGTCTTTGTAACTGTCACATCTATAAGCCCAGTGCACCTTTTCCATTTGTTTATGTATTGTATTCTTTGAAGCGCATAGAGATATGCAATTATGCCTGTGTGTTATACGCTATAGAAAAATATGTACAGGGAAACCCCGTTATAACGAGGGGGACGGGACCCACACTTTTTCCTCGCTATAGCCGATTGCTCGCTATACCAGTACATGATCAAAACATACAGAAACAAATGCATCTATAGGACTACAAATACAATAACATATTTACCGCTAGGACTGTAGTATTTAAATGGCTTTGCAAGCATTCTAAACTGAATTCATTTCCTAAAAATTCCCTAAAATATCTAACAACACAGTTGAAAATGTACATAAATGACACTTCCAACGCGTCTGTTTACCGACAAAATGAAGCAGTGGAGAAGCCAAGTAACCCGGCCGCGCCTGCTGTCATGACGACGTGTAAGCAATGAATGATCATTGAACGCAATCTCCATGCATGCGCTGCTGCGTTCATACACGCGCGGTGTCACATGTGTTTAGAGGCTCTTGCCATGTGCGTGCGTGACTGTGTTGATCGTTGGGCGCGGGGGCGTGCAGTCCCGAGAGCTGTCTCGAGATACGGCTCTGGCAGTACCCACGCGCGTAATGTGGACATATGCATGTGTGGTTGTGTGTGTGTGTGTGTGGATTCTTGCACGGTGTGTGTGATCAGTGTTTAACGGCGCGAAGAAAATTGCTTGTGCTGTTGCGTTTCCCTCGTTGGGCGGCGTGGCTGAAGGGAGTGCTCGTAATAACAGAGTCAATTTCCTTTCTTTTTCTTCATTCTTGGGATGGGAATTTGCCTCGCTATGCATAAATTTTGCTATAGCCGATCTCGTTATATGAAAACAGAATACACGGAGGTCTATGGAAGAAAAATCAGGACCCAAGAAATGTCCTCGTAATAGCAGGGTTCTCGCTATACCCGTGCTCGTTATAACGGGGGTTCCCTGTACTTTCTATTACAGGTGTGGCCACTGTGGGAAGTGAGGGGGGAGATGGAAATGGAGGGCGGAGGTCAACCGACGTCGAGGAAGACGACGGGGAGGAAGCAATGGACCTTGATGGGGAGGACGTCGACACCGATGAGGAGCGAGAGGTACGACTTGGGCACCATATACAGTGCCATGGCCTCGTGGTTAGAACATTGGACCAAGGTTTTCATTCACGCCCAGTCATAGCTTTTATTCCTTCAACGAGACATTGACACAGATGAGGAGAAAGGGGAACATTTTATGGCCTTGTGGTTAGAACATTGGACTAAGGTTTTCATTCAAGCCCAGTCATAGCTTTTATTTCCTTCAACGAGACATTGACACAGATGAGGAGAAAGGGGAACATTTTATGGCCTCGTGGTTAGAACATTGGACTAAGGTTTTCATTCAAGCCCAGTCATAGCTTTTATAGCTAACCAGATTTGCTTCAAACTTGGTACATGTATGTATTGCATGAAACTAATGAAGTGTGTAAAGTTGGGGTCAAATCTGATTGAGGTCAAAGGTCAAAGGTCAATGAACTTTGTAAAAATTGTCCCAAAAATCACCTTTTCCACAATAAATCCAAATCCAAGCATGTAATTCTCATTAAACATGGTACAAAGATGGTTCACTACTTGGGGATAGACTGGTGACATTTTTGGTAAAATGACTGAAAGGTCAAAGGTCAATGAAATTTGTGAAAATTTGCCAAAAATTGACCTTTTTCACTATAAATCCAAATCCAAGGATGCAATTCTCATTAAACATAGTACAAAGATAGATCGCTATTTGGGGATATACTGGTGACATTTTTGGTAAAATTCCTGAAAGTTCAGAGGTCAAAGGTCAATGAACTTTGCCAAAATTGGCGAGAAATTGCCCCAAACTTTAAATTTTTCACAATAAATCCAAATCCAATGGTGCAATTCCAACCAAACATAGTGAAACGATGGATCACTACTTGGGGGTAGACTGGTGATATTGTTGTTGAAATTGCTGGAAGGTCAGAGGTCAGAGGTCAATGAACTTTGCAAAAATTGATATTTTTCACAATAAACCCAAGTCCAAAACCAATGGCGCAATTCTAACCAAGCATGGTACGAGATGTATCACTTCATGGAGGTAGACTGGTGAAAGTTTGGGTAAAACTCCTGAGAGTTCAAAGGTCAAAGGTCAATGAACTTTGCCAAAAATTAGATAAAATTGCCCCCAAAGTGATAATTTTCAAAATATATCCAAATGCAATGGAGCAATACCAACCAAACATGGTGCAACGATGGATCACTACTAGACTGATGACATTTTTGGTGAAATTTCTCAAAGGTCAGGGATCAAAGGTCAATGAACTTTGCCAAAAATTGGCTAAAAATTGCCCCCCAATAGATATTTTTCACATTGAATCCAATACTAATGATTCAATTCAAACCAAACATAGTACAGAGATGTATTACTTCATTGAGGTAGACTGGTGAAGTTTTGGTAAAATTCCTGAAAGATCAAAGGTCAATGAACTTCACCCAAAATTGGCTAATTTTAGATAGGATGGATTTAGACAGACTGGTTAGATTGGAAGGCACAGGAGTAAGAAGTCAAAAGTCAATGAACATTGCCAAACTTGGCTAAACTTGAAAAAACAGAATGTGATATTTTCATTTCACATAGGAGCAATGGTGCATTGCCCACCAAACATACACATTTTCTGAGAATAGCAAAGAGGCGGAGGCATATTTATCGACTGCGTGGCAGTCGAATTGCTCTAGTTTGCTATAGAATTATCCACAGTTGTAGTAATTAGTGATTAAATCACAAATCTTCAAATTGTTTGGGCCGAACATTTCGAGGATTTGTGATTTAATCACTAATTACTCCACATGTGGATCATATGAGGGCAAGTAACTTTCAGCAAGTTTCTAAAATGGACAATACATGAATTTAACACCATTGGCAAGAAGATTGCTCACGATCACCTTTTTGAAGGCATTTTTGTCTTCCCAGTACAGTATATGCTCTTTAAACACAAGATGTTATGTCAAGAGAAATCTTGTTTGTCTAGTCAGCATACATTATGAGGTTGGTATCGGCTGCAGGTAAATTCATTTACCGTTAATTGAACTCACCGGGAGCTAACTCAATATGTGTGTGTATG
This sequence comes from Arbacia lixula, assembly GCA_963669155.1. NCBI lineage: Eukaryota > Metazoa > Echinodermata > Echinoidea > Arbacioida > Arbaciidae > Arbacia > Arbacia lixula. The sequence continues at coordinate 2,088,488 of OZ022596.1, read as the reverse complement.
AGAGTGTATGTAAACATGGGGTGCGTAGTGAAATATTGGCAACATGCAATGTCTCATAGTAGGTGTGTAAAGATGCAATACATGACAGGCATCAGGCAGAATATGGGTGCCATGGCCTGGTGGTAAGGACACTGAACCAAGGATCAGAAGGTTCTGCATTCAAGCCTAGCAATAGCTTTCATTTCCTTTAGCAAGACGTAAGTCATATACAAGAACAGTCCAATATGCAACTTGCTTCCTTTTGTCAAAATAGGGCCGTTTCAAACAGGACAATGTGTATATCTCTTTCTATTTGTGACAGAAGGAGGTATGTGGTCGTAAGAGGCAGAAGGTTGCACCTGCAAGCAGACTCCTAGATGATGATGATGGAGTAGTCTTTGACGAAGACTCTCCAGAGAAACCAGCGTACAAAGGAAGGTATGTATATAGGTCTGCTGTGGCGCAAATTCACACAGAGAGGGCCACAGTGGCACCTAAAATTATCCTCACATAGGGCATGTTCATCATCTTTTCAGAATTTGAAACGCGTTTCCAAAGGCCTTTACGAATGCGTTTAAAAAAAAATGGTGCGTTTATCAACTCAACTCAACTCAACTCAACTCAAAGTCGAAAACCGGCCTTGTCACTGCGCAGCTCTACTGCGCCGTTACACGTGCACTGTATTACAATAGTGTGCGATTGATGTGTTTACTTGGCGTGGCGCGTGTGTTTTCAGAAATCGGAAACATGTGGTTTAAAGTTGTTTCAAAACAGCTTTGCGTTTATCTCCCTTCTCTGAATGCGTTTCTGGCTCAAACGCGTTTAGGATCACACAAATTTGCGTGTTTCAAAACAGCTTTCCAAACCCCATAATCAAAACACCTTTGCGTTTATCAACTCCCTGAAACGCATTTTTAAAAAAATTTAACGCATTTGGAAACCTTAATTCTAACAAAAAAAGAGTTGATAAACACGCCCATAGATTGCAATCAAATCCATGTGTTTGTATACATCAGTTGTATTCACTGACTGCATTCAACTGCATTCGAATGAAGATAGCTCCATATGTTAATACACATCGACTGCAATCAAATGCTGTTAGCACCATGGGTTTGTGCACAGTGATTGCAATCAATGACTGCAATCAATCGCTGTTAGAGGCTTTCACACGTCGTACGCAGGGTATATCCCTAGCGCGCTGCCATATTGCGTACGCCGTGCGTTCCGTACAAAACACACACTTACCTATATGTGTATTGTTTCTCGGTCACTTACACATTTACCCGCCTGGTTAGAATGCACGATCCTTACCAAAGCTAAACCTTCAGCCATGATCGTGGCTAGCCATTTCGCTGCGTGCCGCATACGTGCGTGAAGTTCGCAAGTAAGCATAGCAGCTAAATAGTGACGTCTCCCCACAGAATCGATGCGTGAAAGCCTTTAAATGCAATCAGTTCACGCATTCATGCACATTAACCGCAAGCCCTGACCGCAATTGGTTGCAGTCAGCTATGAGGTAGATCTCAGTGGATACTATAATCTGAGCTTAGCACCTGGCTGCCATGTTTTTATGCAAATCAAATCAAATGATCTGACTGAAAACTCTCTTTGCCTAACAGGAGAAGGAAGAGAGAGGCGACTAGCGCAAAGACTGCCTACAATTCTTCCGCCAAGCCTGCCATTCCTAAAGTGCCTTCAACTGGGTTAGTGTATTTACGTATTTGTTTGTGCTTTTTTGTTTTACATGGGTATTTTATTGCATGTGTGAAATCATATGCCAAGTTGTGGATTCCTTAAATTGCTCTTTTTTCTGTTGTTGATGAAGGAAAACAACTTTTTCATAGAGGTATGTGTGTAAAAACATGTGTCTAATGATGTGTAAAATGCACAGGTAAAATGATGCATATCCTGTTGAGAATATGGACATTTTCTTTTAAAAAAATGTAGACAACATATAGGTGAGCACCTCGCATGTTACTTGACAAAATCCAAATTTTAAAAGATCATAAATTTCTTATCCTTTGGCGGATTTTCATGAAACCTTCACTAGTGCGGTTCTGTCATGTTTCTGCTTCTTTTAAAATCAACTTAATTTCAGGCTGGACTTTCCCTTTAACTCTTTCAATGCTGTATGCAATACTACTTTATGGGCTTTGTGCGCATTCATGTTGAAAAACTACACCTTTGGCACATAGAGACATTCATGCCTTTATCAGGGCCCCTTTGCATAAAACTTACCATTAATGGTAACTCTGCCATCCCATCAATGGTAACTACCATGGTAACACCACTCGACAGCCAATCAAATTCAAGGTCTCCATAGAAGTTGCCATTAGTAGCAAAGTTACCATCAATGTTCCACTGCTAAACAGAGTATTAATGTTACACTTGTTGTTACACTCTTTAACAATGATTAAGTTTTCATTTGTTCCAAAATCAAATAGGCCTAAAAACATATCTGGATCTACCCAATACAAATTTTGTTTGCTCTCATTTTGCTCAAATAATGCAAATTCCATAATAATGTTTATTTATCATTGTGCTGTACATGTTATTATTTGTATTTCTGTAAACCATGTTGTGTTATATGTCAAAGCAGAGCCCCCTGGTAGAACAGTGTTCAACCACTGAAGGGGCTACCCTGGATAAATAATACATGTATTTATAAAAAATTATATGAATAAAGTTAGTAGAGAGTTAATTGGCTTTCACAATCCTTCGCAGAACCCCCTCTTCATCTCGAACACCCTCCAGCTCCAATACACCGTCAACGTCACGAACCCCATCCATGCGGAAGACGCCCTCTAGAGAGAAGAGTGAGATGGATTCTGAGGATGTTGACGATCTCCTTGGGGAGATGTGATCGAGGTCGTCGACCACCATTATCGTCCTAAAATCCATTTAACATCATGGAAGGTGGCATGATTTCTTGTTGTGTCTTCTCATGCATATTCATGATGCACATGTATGGAATGACAAAGCATGCAATAGCTTCTCATGCATATTCATGATGCACATGTATGGAATGACAAAGCATGCAATAGCTTCTCATACATATTCATGATGTATAGCATGAAAAAGTATGCAATAGCCAGCAACACTGATTCGTGTACTACAAGACTATTTCAAATTAATGTGGAGGTAATTGATAGTGCAGTAGCTAAAATTGTGGATCCCTTATGTCGCCAAAGATATAAAGGTGTTTGAATAGACGGTGTATTTTAAAGAAATATATTGAGCAACATTCCTACATCTAGGGATTTGACACCAACGTACGCTAGAGATGCTACGATAGCTCAGTGCCTGTAGACTCTTGTATAGAACAATTCATGTTGAACATTATAATCAAAGTGACTTGGTCATATTCGGTGAATCATTTTTCCATTCGCCTCCTTCAAGCCTGAGCAAATAGTAGAAAATGATTTGGTGTATTGCCACCAGACCTGTACATTAAAGAGTTTAACAAAGTACTCTGCCATACTTTGACAAAAGGAAGCAACTAACAAAAGAGACTTTTCTTGTAAATGAGCAAATGGAGTCTATCACTTGCATTGGCATCAGTGCAACACCACATCATGTTAGATTAAATATCTCGCACCAAGATGCATATTTCTTCTACAGATTTTGTCTGTTTGTAGGGTGAGAGTCCTGAGTGCAATCTCAGAGCACCAATGACATGCTCAAATATGAGTAATTTGTTACTTGCTTCCTTTTGTCATCGTAGGGTAACTGTCCTACAGCCTGGAAACTCAGGGACTTGTGTGAGAGTTTGTACATCCAAATTGATAGTTTGCACTCTTGGCTCTAAGGTAGAACATGTTTTATTTTTTGTCTGTAAAGTTGGAAACACGTCTTTCTCTAAAGGTTTGTTCATGATATATTGTCTATGTTATAAGTTAAAAGTGCCACGTTAGTAAATCTATTGGAGCAATCAAGATACATGTAATAATTGTGTAAAAATTATGTGTATTCAAGTTGGCACAGATAAAATATTGCAACTCACCACCTTGCCAGATGTTTTTGAATCTTTCGAGTAATTTGAGCAGTATTGATTTGGATACTGAAGTGTGTATTCTTACTGGTACATGTACATAGTTATAGCTTAGGTTTTGAGATTGCCAAAAGTGCATTTTATAGGATTGTTCATTGGCATAAAAAATTACGAGGCATATTCCTTATTTGTCATCTCTTTCTTTGTTCCTCTCTTTCTCTCTCTCTCCGTCTTTTGTCCTCCTTCCATATATCCCCCTCTCTCTCCCCCCTCTCTCTCTCTGTCATCTCTCCCTCTCTATTTCCTCTGTTTTGATCCCTTTTCCTCTCTTATCTCTTTTCCTCCCTTTCTCCTATCTCTCTCTTCCTGTATTTATCTCTTTTCTCTCTCTCTGTTTGCTCCCTCCCTCTATCTCTTTTCCTCTCTCCTTCTTTATCTCTTCTCCTTCCCTATCCCACTTTCTCTCTCCCTCTCTTTCTTCCATTTATCTTTCCCTTCTCTCTCTCTCTTGCTCTCTTTCCTCTCTTCCTCATTCCTTTTCTCTCTCAAACCCTATTCATTCATTTTGCCCCCGTCTTCTTCTTTCTCTACCTCTCGTTCCCCTCCTTTTCTCTCTCTGTCCCTCTCTGCCCCACTGTCTCTACATATCTTGTCCTCTCATCAGTATTCTGTCTTTGTTTGAATAGCAGACAAACATACTTGACCTTGGTACCTATTTCCATTTGAAACTGAATGTAAACAGAATAACAGGAGAGAAAGTATTAACGAGAGAAGAAAATACATGTAGACTATGATTTTTTTATATACGAATTAATGTTTTGTATTTCATGCTGAAATAAAGATTTTCTAGTAAATCCTTAAGTGTTAATCTTGTTACAAAGAATCAGAATATGTGTGTGTAAGCATGTGTGTGTGTGTTTGCCAATTTTGTATAAAATACTGCAGGTCCTCTCAACATATTGCAGACATACATAGATAAACTCCTACAACACACACAAACACACACAAACAAGCATAAGAGACATACAGGTATGACAAGCATATGCGTACATACATACAAACATACACACAAAAGTCACTTGCAAACACTGATATGGCAGAGAGGTGACAAGAGACTCTTCTTTTTTGTTATAATTTTTGCACGAGTTCATCTACGCTGCACAGCAAACCTACATGTTATTTTTTCGCGAGAAACAAGAAATACTTCTCACAACCAAACAATCTACCCTATGCATTAAAAACATCAACAAATCCCCAAACAGAGCATTAAAATGAGCATTTAACGCTACAAATAAGCTGTGCGACACATCACAGCATTCAACAGGCGCACAAGTTAAATGCCACTACTCATAGTAACTCTGGAATCCCTGACAGACTTACGTATCTAGACGGTTTTAAAATTTGCGGTGACATCAAATTCGTGCCTGTAATGTGTTGTGCGAGACGCACAGAAATGAAAGTCATGCAAAAATTACCAGTTTTACGGTAAAGAACAAATGGAATGTCAACAAGAAATACAAATAATGTGACCATTCAGTAATAGAGAGGATTTTCAATTTTATTACAAATGTACAATCATGTACAAGCATAATTTACAGGATACGTGTATTTTACATTTGTCACAAAAGAACTCTGCTTCTGTGTTCTTAAACATGTGTTTTAATCCCTCCAAGGGCACACCCACCCCCCCCCCCCCCCCCCCTTACCCTGCCCCTCCTCCGAGTCTCCATGCTCAGACTCTGTTATGACAGTGTTTCACATTGTTTCTGGAAGTAAGGCTTAAGGCCAATTTGGTGACGTGTACAGTACAATCAGATTACAGATAGTCAATGACCTTGCAGACCGATTGATTAAGATTCACTTGTTCATGAACCCATTCCCCCTCCAACCTCCCCCCCCCCCCCCCCCCCCCACGCACACACACACACAAAAAAAAAAAAATTAGGCGAGCCTGTGGAGTACAAAGTGTATAATTCATGTGGTGTTTGCTTCATGCTTCTTCTAGAAAGGTCAAGAAAGGGATTGAGAGCCACGCATTAATTCACTGCACTACCTTTTAACCTTTTAAATCAGTGTCAGTCTTCTTATTGATTTTGCTTTCTTTCAGCTACATCTTCCATAGTTGTGTATCACATGTCCAGCACAGATATCCGACACAAAGTGATATTCTGCCCTTTAGAGCCACAGGTAAAAGACTTTCTGGTGACTATCCTAGGGCCAGCTACATTCGCAGACCCATTGATCCAGACTGACGAACTGACTGAATAATTCCCTGTCTGTAGGCTCTTAATTCCATATTATACAGTGTAAAATTGACCGATACCTTCAGGCAACACAATTGACATAAAATGTATATCAAATGTATTTAATGTGCATTTGCTCAGGAAACTCACCCCATGATCTGTGTGCATGTCAATATCTCTTAGATCTATTCACAAACATATCCAGAAGGATATATCATTTTGCCTACCTTTCTTGTCCACCACAAGTGGGACAATCAGTTTCTGGCTAAAGCAATGGAAATAAGAATAGCACTGACATATGAACTCCCTGAGTGCTAAAAAAATGCTGCCCAATGAAATTGCTGTGCAAAACCTGTGCTCCAAAATCGGCTGTAGTGTATCAGAAGGATTTAACTCTCTCAAATACCACAGGCAAAATACTGTATTGTAATTGACACAGGATTCTTATACCCTTTTCTCACAAGGTTTTCTTAGCCCCGTGCTATCCTTAGCCCCGTACTATTTTTTGAAGCTTCTCACACTGGCATTTCTCAGCACCGTACTATTTCTTAAACCCGACTAGCTGTTCTCACTCGAAATCGTTAGCCCCGGACTTTCTTGACAGCTTATGAATATTAATGAGCGTACGTCTTGCACATGGGCTCTGTAACGCTCCGCATCAAGGTCACTCACCCGTCACGCATTATCTGATTGGTCTCGGCGTTTCGGCCTTGAGAGCTGACACCGCATTTCCTTAGCCCCGTACTATTTTTTGTTTCTGTTCTCACTTGCACTCTTAGCCCCAGACTATTTGGCTTGGCCCTGCAATTGCGGGGTTAGCCCTGCTTTTTTGCAGGGCCAAATAATCCCGGATTACTGGTAGGGCTAGCCTACTTTGGTAAAAACCATTGAGAACAGAAATTGGGTTAAGCTTAGCCCCGTACTATAGGTGGGGCTAAGGCCCCCCCTTAGCCCCACCTATAGTACGGGGCTAAGGAAATTTTGGCCAGTGTGAAAAGCATATAAGTGGTTGGTACTGAGTGGGTTAACAAGGGAATGGAATGTATGAAGGGTCACAACACATTGTCCCTGCATCATAACAGCAGAGGAGACATGTGGTTCAGTGGTCAGCCAGTACAGCACGCAGGTTCTCAGTTCAAAGCCCAAGTGGGGGTTCGGAGAGTAAGGCCACGGGGTCGATGGCCTCGTGTAACCTCTTCATGGCAGTGGTCACCATCGCCTTCAGCTGCTTGTCTTCAGATTTCACCTCCTAGAAGAAGGATTAAAGAGATGGAGATGAGACCAACGTGGTTGTTTTAATCTCAAAATCATCACTATCGCCATCCCCATCGCCATCCCCATCACCATTATCATTATCATCACGATCTCCATCTTCATCATCTCAATCATCATCATCATCATCATCATCATCATCATCATCACCATCACCATCTCCATCTCCATTTCCATCTCCATCATCTTCATCATCATCATCATCATCTTCATCATCATCATCATCATCTCAATCATCATCATCATCATCATCATCATCATCATCATCTCCATCATCATCATCTTCATCATCATCATCATCATCATCATCATCATCACCATCACCATCTCCATCTCCATTTCCATCTCCATCATCTTCATCATCATCATCATCTTCATCATCATCATCATCATCTCAATCATCATCATCATCATCATCATCATCATCATCATCATCTTCATCATCATCATCATCATCATCTCCATCATCATCATCATCATCATCATCATCGTCATAGCTATCATCATTTTCCTCTTCCTCTCTCAGCTTCCACCCACCAGTGAGTCAATGTTGACCTGGGCCTCTTTCCCTTCGAGGTTGATGATCAGGTCGTCCGTGCCTGCAAAGTTTGTCACCGTGTTCTGGCCAAACATGTCCCGGAGGAGCACCATGAGCCGCTCGCTGAAGACTTGGGTGTCATTCTTCGCTGGCAGCTGCTTAACTGCAGAATGGAGGAATAGAACAGAGTGTGAAAGGATGATAATATAATCATCTCATGATCGACTGCTTGACTGTAGAATGGAGACATAGAACCAAATATGAATGAATTAAAATATATCTTATCTCATGTTCATGATGATATAGACTTGTAAAGGAGTAGAAAAAGAAGAATAAAGAAGAGAAAGGAGAAGCTGAAGAAGGAGGAGAGGAGAAGGATGAAGAGGAGAGGAACAGGGAGGAGAGAAGAAAGGAGGAGAGAAGAAAGGAGGAAAGAAGAGAGGAAAGGAGAAGAGAAAAAGGAGAGAAGAAAGGAGAGAGGAAAGGAGAAGAGAAAAAGGAGAGAAGAAAGGAGAGAGGAAAGGAGAAGAGAAAAAGGAGAGAAGAAAGGAGAGAGGAAAGGAGAGAGGAAAGGAAGAGGGAAGAACGGAGGAGAGAAGAGAGGAGAGAAGAAAGGAGGAGAGAAGAAAGGAGAGAAGAAAGGAGGAGAGAAGAAAGGAGAGAAAGGATAAGAGAAAAAGGAGAGAAGAAAGGAGAGAGGTAAGGAGAGAGGAAAGGAAGAGGGAAGAACGGAGGAGAGAAGAAAGGAGAGAAGAAAGGAGGAGAGAAGAAAGGAGAGAAGAAAGGAGGAGAGAAGAAAGGGGTGATGAAAGTAGAAAAGAAAAAGGAGAGAAGAAAGGAGAGAGAAACGGAGGAGAGTAGAAAGGAGAGAGGAAAAGAAGAGAGAAGAAAGGAGGAGAGAAGAAATGAGGAGATGAAAAAGAAAGGAGAAAGGAGGAAGAGCTGAAGAAGGAGGAGGAGAGGAACAAGAAGACAGAATAAAACTATATGAACAAATAAAAAAGAAAACAGGAAAGCAATTTTCAATTCCAGACCAATTTGTGAATCGACTTCTGCACTCAAAATATGGAAATTCATATAATTTTACAAAGAAAAGGGAGTAACATAAAATTCCATAAGCTATGCAGAAAGGCATTCACATACATACATTGCTAGACTGCCTGGTAGCGTTATTCATTGGTGAGCTAGCAATCACTGACTTACATTTCTGCGCGTTGGGGTCGGACGCAACTCTCACAACGACCGTCATCACAGCATCCGCATACATGTCGTTCTCTGCATTCGCTATCCACTGCAATAGAAAAGGGAAGCAAGATGCAGCTTTTCATATAGAGACATGTACAAAGCCGGCAGCTTCTTAATCCTTTGCATACCAGGGCCTCATTGCATAAAATTTACCATTAATGGTAACTCTACCATCAATTGTAAATACCATGGTAACATAGCTGGACAGACAATGAAATTCAAGGTTTCCATACAAGTTGCCATTGGGAGCAAAGTTACCACCAATGGTAAGTTTTATGCAACATGGCCTGGAGAAACAGCTGGTCTATGGGATTTGTATGTATTAATGGTGAAGAAAATGCAGGCCTGGCTCACAAAGAGTTACACCTAATACAGTGAAATATCCGCCAGTGACTAACTAAGGAGTCAAAATGACTATACTACCCTACTCTGACAAAAGGTAGCAAAGTGGCAAATCACTCCACACTGGGTTATTGGTATTCTTAGACTGTACCCAGCATTCCTTGCATACAGGCAAAATCTAGACAAGAAATATTCATCTTGCTGCGAGATATTCAATCTCACATGATGCGGTGTTGCTCTGATGCCAATGCAAGTGACAGACACATTTCGCTCATTTACAAGAAAAGTCGCTTTTGTTAGTTGCTTCGTTTTGTTAGAGTAGGGCAGCCGTTTGTTGACATACCTCGATGGTCACCATGCCAGCAGCTGGGTCATGAATGATGTCTATCTCCCCAAAGACCCTGAGGGCAGGCTTCTCATGTACCTCTGTGTACTCCACGTCGGCCGAGAGCTGCGTCAGGTAGTGGGTGAGGAGAGGCAGGGGTGCGTGGTACGCAATGCTCTGTCGCTGCGTCACGTTGCTCACCGCTAGGTCAGTATACTCTGAGGCAACACATGAAAGAAACTTACATAAGAGAATACAACAAATTTCAGGTAATAAGTAACATCGAAGTCTGATACCACATGTGATTATCTGAAAGTGGGTCACGTTGCTCACCGCTAGGTCAGTACAACTGACTTAAATATACTGAGATGACACCACCAAGGTGCCAAAACTGGTATGCGACACGCTGTCAGTGAGTCACTTTGTAAGGCGTAAAAACTTGGCAGGTAAAAAGTAAGACGGGGAAGCCTGATACAATATATGATTCTCTGAAAGTGGGACCGCTAGGTCAGTATATACTGAGGCAAGGCATGCTTGAACAATTCACTTAGATATACTGAGACGATACAACCAAGGTGTCAAAACTGGTATGCGACACGCTGTCCGTGCGTCACTTTCTAAGGCGTAAAAACTTGGCAGGTAAAAAGTAAGACGGGGAAGCCTGATACAATATGTGATTCTCTGAAAGTGGGTCACGTTGCTCACCGCTAGGTCAGTATACTCTGAGGCAAGGCATGGAAGAACAATTGACTTAGATACAACCAAGGTGCCAAAACTGGTATGCGATACGCTGTCAGTGTGTCACTTTGTAAGGCGTAAAAACTTGGCAGGTAAAAAGTAAGACGGGGAAGCCTGATACAATATATGATTCTCTGAAAGTGGGTCACGTTGCTCACTGCTAGGTCAGTATACCCTGAGACAAGGCATGCATGAACAATTCACTTATATACACTGAGACAATAAAACCAAAGTGCCAAAACTTGGCAGGTTAAAATAAACATGGGGGCCTGATACAGCATGTGAACTCCGACAGTGGGTAATGGTGCTTACCGCTAGGTCAGTATGCTCTGAGACAAGACATGGGCGAACATGGGCGACACGCTGTCAGTGCGTCACTTTGTAAGATGTAAAAACTTGGCAGATAAAAAGTAAGACGGGGAAGCCTGATACAATAGGTGATTCTCTGAAAGTGGGTCATGTTGCTCACCGCCGGTCAGTATACTCTGAGGCAAGGCATGGATGAACAATTTACTTAGATATACTGAGACAACACAACCAAGGTGCCAAAACTTGGCAAGTCAAAAGTAACATGGGGGCCTGATAGCATGTGATACTCCAACAGTGAGTCATGGTGCTTACCGCTAGGTCAGTATACTCTGAGGCAAGACATGGGCGAACAATTGATTTAGACAATCTCACTTATTTGTTCAAACTTATCCTAACTTCAAAGGCATACAATTTAAAGTAACGATTGTGCCCATTTGACAAGCTGAGGCGTGATTTCAACCTTTTCAATATGTTGCCAAATTGACGATTTAGAGACCAAATTACCTTATTTTCTGTGAAAAATCATTATGAAGGTGAAACACATCACTAAATCTCAAAAAATGGTTTCATCTTGTGAAAAACGTTTGCACTTTCCTGTGACGCATCTTTGATCATTTTTAATAGTTCATATAAAAAAGGTGTAGCTATGAAGCACATATGCATGGTACTTGGTCCCAAATGTGTTAATTACCTGAGAGATCTGAGGGCGCCATGATGTGATAGTTAAAATTCCTTTTCACCAGTACTCCTGAGAGCTTTGCGTTGTGTCGCGGCTTCGTTGAGGCTAAGCTCCCCATCACCTGGTAAAGAAAATAAGAAGGGGCATAGCAACATTGACGCAAATAATCAATCATCATGACCAATCTCCATGGCATTACAGAATGAAGGGAATGTTCCCACTGCCTACCTTGGCCATCTTCTCCCCTTTACAGTGCAGCTTCACAGCCTATGTGGTGAAGGGGTTGTGCACAGAAATCAATCATCAACATCATCATCACTATCATCACTATTATCACCATCACCTTTATCATCATCATCATCATCATCCTCCTCCTCATCATCATCATCATCATCATCATCATCATCATCACCATCATCATCATCATCATCCTCATCATCATCATCATCATCATCACCATCACCACCATCATCATCATCATCATCACCATCCATTACAAACATCATCATCATCATCATCATCATCATCATCATCATCATCATCCTCATCATCATCATCATCATCATCATCACCATCATCATCATCATCATCATCATCATCATCACCATCATCATCATCATCATCATCATCATCATCATCGTCATCATCATCATCATCCTCATCATCATCATCGTCATCATCATCCTCATCATCCTCATCATCATCATCATCACCACCATCATCATCATCACCATCCATTACAAACATCATCATCATCATCATCATCATCATCTCTACCATGATCATCGTCATCATCATCACCACCACCATCCCTTACCAACATCAACATCATCATCATCATCATCATCATCACCTCCATCCATCACCATGACAATGATGGGAGTGTCCCCACTGCCTACCTTGGCCATCTTCTCTCCCCTGAAGTACAGCTCTACAGCCTGTGTGATGAAGGGGTTGTGCACAGTAATCAATCATCAACATCCTGATCATCCTCATCCTGATCATCATCATCATCACCTCCATCCATCACCATGACAATGAAGGGAGTGTCCCCACTGCCTACCTTGGCCATCCTCTCCCCCGTTAAGTACAGCCTCACAGCCTGTGTGGTGAAGGGGTTGTGCACAGCAATCAATCATCAACATCATCATCATCATCCTTATCATCATCATCATCATCATCACCTAAATCCATCACCATGGCAATGAAGGGACTGTCCCCACTGCCTACCTTGGCCATCTTCTCTCCCCTGAAGTACAGCTCGACAGCCTGTGTGGTGCGGGGGTTGTGGATCTGGACGTTGTACTCGTCGTCGTCCTCGTACTCCCTCTGGATCGCCGCCTTCAGACGGCTCATCTCATTCTGCTCACCGTGGACCAGGATCTGCATGTCACAATGTTCATTTCATTTTTCAATTCAATCCGAGGCCTGTCACTCAATATGAAGATTCGACTTCAAGATCCTGCTCCTAGTGTACAAATCCTTCAACGGCACATCTCCTCTCTACATCTCCGATCTCATTAAAGAATACATCCCAACCTGTAACCTTCGCTCTAATAACCAGAACATTCTCCAGATATCCATGACCAACACTAACTTCTATGGGGAACGTGCCTTTGGCACTATAGCGGGTTGACTATGGGACTCTATCCCCCTCCACATACGCAATACCCCATCTTTCGATAGTTTCAGACGCACTCTCAAAACATTCATGCTCTCCCATTAAGTACCCTATTTGGTTTTAAGAACTCTTCTGTCTGTTTGTGAAGTTTGCATTTATGTTGATTATAATTATATGAAGTTAAATGTGTTCATTATGTAATTTGTTACATTTAAAATTATTTCAAAGTGCATAGAGATTATCAATATCATGCGCTATATAAATGTTTGATTATTATTATTTAAATTATTATTAAATGCTGTTAAAGGGCATATACTGTACTAGGAAGGCAAAAAAGCCTTCAAAATGTGATCATGAGCAATCTTCTTGCCATTGGTCTTAAATTCATGTATTGTCTATTTTAGAGACTTGCTGAAAGTTATTTGCCCTCAAATGATCCACACTTGGAGTAATTAGTAATTAAATCACAAATCCTCAACATGTTCGGCCCGAACATTGTGAGGATTTCACTAATCATCATTAATTACTCCAAATTTGGATCAAGTAAGGGCAAATAACTTTCAGCAAGTTTCTAAAATGGATAATACATGAATTTAAGACCAATGGCAAGAAGATTGCTCATGATCACATTTTGAAGGCATTTTTTGTCTTCCCAGTACAGTATATGCCCTTTAATACTTACTATCTGCACAGGCTTGAGGGCGCGGATGAACTCAGAGGTCTGCTCATAGTCTGTGTGTGCTGAGAAGGAGATGTAGTCCACAGACATCTTCAGGGGCAGCTTCTGACCATTCAGGGTGGAGATCTCCTCCGGCGATGACATCACATGCTAAAAATAGAACACAAGGGGAAACCCCCGAGTAAAATTATATTGTTCTTGGTGATGATGGAAGGGAAAAACCCTTACAATTTCAAGATAGGGTAGTCCTTTAAAGGTCCCTTGTCATCAAAATATATGTTGACTTCTGTTGATGCAACATAATGTGTACATAACAAAATCACCTACTGTTCAATGGAAATATGTCTCCTATATTTCAAAATAATTTTTCTTTATTTTTTCTCAGCACTGATAAGCCCCACCTCCTACTTCAGATTCCCCCTGTGACATCATCAAAGGTAGAAATTAGCAGGATAATAAGCAGAATTTATGCACAACTCAAACATTGCAATGACTACCTCCACCTGCCCACAAGAGCATCACATGTGTTCACACGATACCATCTAACAACCTTTCATGTGGGAATAATCGTTTCCTTATGTCAGAAATGTGCTAGCTATGTGATGCTATTATAAGCACTTGCTGGTAGTCATTGCAATGTTTACTTTGTGCATAAATCATGTATATTATCCTGCTAATTTCTACCCTTGATGATGTCACAGGGGGAATCTTGAGTTGGAGGATATTTTGGAGGCGGGGCTTATCGGTGCTGAGAAAAAATATAGAAAAATTATTTTAAAATATAGGACACATATTTTCATTGAACAGTAAGTGATTTTGTTATGTACATATTATGTTGCATCAACAGAAGTCAACATATATTTTGATGACAAGGGACCTTTAACAAATGTCGGCAGGGATCAGAAGTATACCCTAACTATGAAATGTTTAAAATCTGAAAGTCAAAGCTTCATCATTATCATTATCATCATCATCATCATCATCATCATCATCATCATCATCATCATCATCATCAATTTTTAAGGTCTGTTTTTCCCACTTTGTGGGGCTAGACCTCCATACTGTAGTGTCATTTGGGTCAATGTGGGTAATGTTCAACACTTTTCTGTCTGCTTTGATTGTTTCCTCCCATGTCTTGCGAGGTCTCCCACGTGTGTTCCTCCCAACAGCTGTAAAATTCAGTATTTTCTGGGGCCAGTGAGCCAGTGAGCTTCACAAACATTTTCAGGAAAAGATAATATCCTTAACCCTAATCAGGCCGGGCTTTTTGGACTGTTCTGTGGCCGAGGGGGGGTTGATTCAACCCCCCCTTGAGATCTCGGCCATCGATCGCGCGATTGCGACAAAATTTGGCACGCACGATACCTGTGTCATAATCTACAAGATTGTTTTGTTATATTTTTCAAAATTGTTAATTGTTAATTTTAATTAATTAATTATGCAAATTTAGCCCACAATCATATAAAACACTAAATAAAAACATTTAGAGTCTAATATTTGGTTTGTGTATCTGTAATAATATGTTTAGCAAATGGTCATCAAAAAAACTTCGAAAATTCATTTTGATTCTTATGTATTTTATTGTTTTTGGAATTTCTTATGTATTTCTTTGTTTTTTTACTTTTTTTTTTCTTTGTTTTTTTTATTGAAAATTGTCACTGACCACTTTTCAGCCATGATTAGCATCAAATTAATCAATCAAAATTATCAAATGGAAAAATAATTAGGCTTTTATGAGTTTTATGAACGAGCACTGTTTTCCATAGGAAATGCACAGAAAATTGCAAAATTGTGCACGTTTTGGGATGACATGCGCTACGAAAATGGGCGTGGCTCCGTAATGGTATGCGTGGTTGTCGCGAACTTGGTCTCAAAAAATGTGCAAGACTTGAAAGAAAAAAGTCGAGAAGTGTCGCGATGAGTCGTTCTTGCGTTACGGCATTATTGCACGAAACGTCGAGGGGGGGGTTGATTCAACCCCCCCCCCCCCCGGCCGTTTTAGGGTTAATGCTAAATATGTTACTCATTGCGGATAAATGGCTACTGATAATCGTTTGTCTCGCAATGTAAGGTAAACGGAATCGAAAAGATCACAAAGTTTCGTGCGCCGCTGCAACACTTCATCAGGTGTGATACAAAATTGTAGTAAGTAGGGGTTTAAATACCCTATGGTCAGTGCAACGCACTAACTGAAATGTGCTCATAAACGGTCTAACGATCGCTATAATTCTGCGTAAAGTCAGTATCCATTCATAATATTGTGAGCTAAGTTCTTGTACAGCATTTTTTCCATTTTCTGTGGTATTTACATAATTTCAATGTTTTGAGAAATAATCATTTTTTTGTGAATTGTATAAAAGTTGACATTATCCATTAGTTTTATACACAAAATCACAAAATTGAGTGGAATTTGGGATGGCAGTGTCTTGCAAAAATGATGTGCCCTTGCGATGGTCACGATTTTGGTTCGTATGTTGCGCAAGACCACAAATAAAAAAGTCACAAAATCTCGCAATAGCGTTTTGCCTTGCAGAATGATCATGCATGATGGTGAAGGGGTGCCATCATACCACCACCCCCCCCCCACCCCCCCCCCCACCCCCAAGTCTGATTAGAGTTAATGATTTGAATAGACAGGAAAAATACAAGCCTTTATATTTGCTTTAACCCTAAAAAGGCTAAGCCACACCATTTTTTTTTCTAAGGAGCTATTTTTAAAAGCTTTTCGTTTTTGTTAGCATTATCACCTTTGCCATTGTTCCCTCTATACTGTAGCCAGCGATAATCAGACCGTTTCTACGATCTGTGCACCAATTCTCGAACAGCTCCCTCGAGAGTCCCGACTGCATCATTCCCGGGCTCGCCATGACAACGGACGGCCCAACGTCGTCAAAATGATCCATGCCTCGGAGGTTGGAGATGTGCTTGAAGACGAAGGGGTTACTGACGTTGATCTGTATAGGTGGGACAATGAGAAAAAATGTGTTATGGTGAGGCATCATGGTAGAGTGGAAATGATGATCAACATCCCTTTGTAATTGTCATTGGTTGACTCTTTTTCTTAAGAAAGAACTATCAATTCTTTGAACTATTTTTCTTAAGAAAGAACTATCAATTCTCTGAACTATTTTTCTTAAGAAAGAACTATCAATTACACAGGACACATGCACTACCCTCAGGCAGTTTGATGTAAACCTGTTGGATACGGTTAGATTTTCAAACTTAGTGAACCCAGGCAGGTGTTTCACCAAGCTGTTCATAAATTACGAACGACTTTACGAACGACTGGTGATCCTTTCTTGTGCTAAATCAGCTTCTCAATGAACAAAGTGTGGTCGCATTTAGCACAAGAAGGGATGACCAGTTGTTCGTAAAGTCGTTCGTAACTTATGAACAGCTTGGTGAAACACCTGCCTGGTCCAATAAGGACAGTAATATTTGCCATGGAACTGCGGTATCCCAAGGGTTGGAGTTTATTCAAAACCTAGAAGGGATTTTTTAAGTTTGTTCATGGCCTGTTCTCTATTTTCTGTTCTTCAGATTACGCTGGGGTCATGCTGCTCAGTATCTGAGTGGAAGGCCAGCCTGCAGATATGCGGGTTCAGTACAGAACAGGATAAAACGGCTGGTCCCAATGCACCCTTGGTTATGACAAAGGCAAAGAGGGACTGGGGGAGGGTACCACTGAAACTGCGTCATCAGGAAATGCAGTCAGCTCCATATGTTTTTGAGCGATGATTGACTGCAATAAATAACAGCAGCTGGGCTAAAACCAGAGTTAGAATCAAGCACAAAGATTCCTCGACGTCTCAAAGACAATAACATTGATTGTACGTCGCCACCAAGTGGCAACGACGAATTCCCGCCAGTTCAGACGAGCTGAAGAAGCGTCCCGGATCGGACGTGAAACTGTTCTCCGTTTCAAACCAGTAAGTCCAGATGATCAGATTCATTTCTATTCGTAATTTGTGATTCTTCCTGGATGAATCAAAACTTACATCAGTTTAATCAAGCACTTTAAAGAATATAAGGAATGAAATGTTTATTCACGGCCTCCTATCTACTGTCCATGCAGCATATTATGCAGGAGTCACGCTGCCCCGTATCTAAGTGGAGCAAAGCCAGCCCACATAAATACGGGCTCGGTAAAGAAGTGGAGGTGTCGTGGTGTGGTGGTTGTGTACTGTGACTGAAGATCTCAAGGTCCCAGGTTCAATCCCACCCATGGCACTTGTGTCCTTCAGCGAGATACTCTATCCACATTGCTGCTCTCCACCCAGGAGTATAAATGGGTCAATCCACGTCAAATCAACCAATGGTGTTAACCCGACCCCCTTCAATTTCCTTCAAACTCGCACCAAATGTTCCCCCAAGTGTCTGACGGAAGATTCTGAAATATTTTGCCCCAAGGTCAAATGGTTGCTAAGATACGGCCTCCCTTAGCAACCAATGTGTGATCGAACAACTGAGTTTAAATAAAATTTGCTATTTTTGATTGACCGCTGCAGCCAAGTTAGATGAGTTACATTGTTCATTTCCTGTAAATTGAAAGAACTTTATAGTCTTAACATGCACAATGTATTCTGGTACTGATCGGACCACCCATTCTTACGCATGACGTCAAGGAAAATGGTGTTAAGCGTCAATGGCGATGTGTTCGGGTACATGTTTGGGAGCTGATAACTTTAAAACTCAATTAGTTTAGAACCCACTATTTTGCAGATATATAGTCTTTTACTTGCTCTACCCACCTACCAAAAATTGATCAAAAAATATGCATCGTTTTCTTGTAGAGCGCCCTCAAAGTTTGATTTTTTTAAAAAGTTGCCAAGTTCAAGGTCTCAAATCACCACTCGTCCCATCAAGGATCGACACCAATTTTGGTGTGTTGATAGACTTTTACCTATATTTTTATAGGATACCTAAACACTTTTGTGACCGAAATGTTAAATAGCTGATTTAAGCATTTGAAAATGGTTGTAAACACCCCAAAATCTATGTAAAATGACACATTGGAGTTTAAGCACATTTCAAATTGTGATAACTCAGAGATGAAAAGCCAAAATACAATATCTTCTGTGATAATAGTCTGTTATTAGTACTAAAAGAATATACATCACAAATACTTTTGTTTTTTTGTCAATGACCTTAAAAAAGCGCCTGAAAATCACAACAATAAATCAGTCAATTTTCCGTAACCATGGTTACCATAATGGTGTTAATGTGTGTTTACATTGATTTCTAATTGTGTGTCATTTCAGTACTAATGGTGACTTTAACTTGATAACTGCATATCATGTTTTAATATATATTTTCTTTTAGCTACACATAATATCTTAAGTCATGTTCATATCTATTGACCTTGACACCATTCTGAAAGAGCTGTAAAAGCCTTAAATTTAGCATTTTATCAACACTGGTGAGCTTTACATCATATTTCAAAATCACTTTTCTCTCAGACAGAATGCCTGAATCATGTCGATATTTGTAGTGGTGGTATACTTTGATAAGTGTTTAGAGTATCTAGTATTATCTAATTTATCTAACATAACAATAACCTTGAAAATACAGCTGAAAATCACAAAAAAATCAATAGTTCTACTGTAAGGTATTTTACAAAGTCTTTCAATAAAAAAAAATGTGCGTCATTTTAATATCAATAGTGAATTTAAAGCCGATAATTGTTAGTCATGTTCCATTTTCTTCCATTTTAAGCTACAAATAAAAGTGTAAAACTCATGTATGTTAAGACTTATGCTCAATTGGAGACATTTAGGACTAATCTTACAATTATGTCAAGGTCAATGTTATTTTTACTTTAAATATTACTTTCAGCTCAAAATGGAACAAGAAGGGCAACAGATTTGCAATTATCAAACTAGCTTAAGTCAGTATTCATATCAAAATGGCACACAACTCAAAGCCGGTGTCCACATTTTATTATTATTGGAAATTTGAATGATTGTTGCTTTTGTTATGATTTCCAGGGGTATTTTCAAGGTCATTGTCATTTTAGGCAAATCAAATACATGTAATACTAGATCCTCTTAATACTAATTCCAGACTACCAATACTGCATATATCGACATGATCAGGCATTCTGTCCGAGAGGAAAGTGATTTTGAAATGTGATGTAAAGCTCACTGGTGTTGAGAATATGCTAATTTTTAGGCTTATACAGCTCTTTCAGAATGGTGTCAAGGTCAATAGATATGAACATGACTTAAGATATTATGTGTAGCTAAAAGAAAATATATGTTAAAACATGATATGCAGTTGTCAGCTTAAAGTCACCATTAGTACTGAAATGACACACAATTAGAAATCAATGTAAACACACATTAACACCATTATGGTAACCATGGTTACGGAAAATTGACTGATTTATTGTTTCTTGTGATTTTCAGGCGCTTTTTTAAGGTCATTGACAAAAAAACAAAAGTATTTGTGATGTATATTCTTTTAGTACTAATAACAGACTATTATCACAGAAGATATCATTGTATTTTGGCTTTTCATCTCTGAGTTATCACAATTTGAAATGTGCTTAAACTCCAATGTGTCATTTTACATAGATTTTGGGGTGTTTACAACCATTTTCAAATGCTTAAATCAGCTATTTAACATTTCGGTCACAAAAGTGTTTAGGTATCTTATAAAAATATAGGTAAAAGTCTATCAACACACCAAAATGGGTGTCGATCCTCGATGGGACGAGTGGTGATTTGAGACCTTGAACTTGGCAACTTTTTAAAAAAAATCAAACTTTGAGGGCGCTCTACAAGAAAACGATGCATATTTTTTGATCAATTTTTGGTAGGTGGGTAGAGCAAGTAAAAGACTATATATCTGCAAAATAGTGGGTTCTAATCTAATTGAGTTTTAAAGTTATCAGCTCCCAAACATGTACCCGAACACATTGCCATTGACGCTTAACACCATTTTCCTTGACGTCATGCGTAAGAATGGGTGGTCCGATCAGCACCAGAATACATTGTGCACGTTAAGACTATAAAGCTCTTTCAATTTACAGGAAATGAGCAATGTAACTCATCTAACTTGGCTGCAGCTGTCAATCAAAAATAGCAAATTTTATTTAAACTCAGTTGTTCGATCACGCATTGGTTGCTAAGGGGGGCCGTATCTTAGCAACCATTTGACCTTGGGGCAAAATATTTCAGAATCTTCCGTCAGACACTTGGGGGAACATTTGGTGCGAGTATGAAGAAAATTGAAGGGGGTCGGGTTACAAATCGTCTGAAAATTGGTTGATTTCACGTGGATTGACCCAAATGGGTACCTGGTAGGAGGTGGATGATTATGTGAATGATCTTGACCCAGCGCCGATATCGTGCAGCGGGCAAGGAATACTCCCCAGGGAGTGGAGATGGTGCACATATGTGTGCATGATATGTCCTTGTATCCAGCAACCAGGGCTCACATTGTAACATTCCTCTTAATTCAGTCTCCGGACTGCGATGGGAAAGACCCTCTATACCATTAAAAAAAAAAATGGGGAGATATCTCACCTGTCTTCTGATCTTCTCATTCATGGCATCGATGTACGTCTGGTAGACGGCCATGCACTTCTTGGCTAGCGACGATGCATAGTAGATGGGAATGTCGTGAAGTTCTGGGTGGTTGGACCAGTACTCATCTGTGTTAAGATAACAAGAAGAAATGGTCACCAGCTCATATTCTCAAATCAAAATTACAAGAAGAAATGGGGCATGGTAGAACTGGAGCAATTCGACTGCCACGCAGTCGATAAATATGCCTCCGCCTCTTTGCTATTCTCAGAAAATGTGTATGTTCGGTGGGCAATGTACCAAATTAAAATATCACATTGTGTTTTTTCAAGTTTAGCATTGACTTTCGACCTCTTTCTTCTTTGACTTCCAGTCTAACCAGTCTGACTAAATCCATCCTTGTATCAAGTTTGTTTAAAATTAGACAATTTAGGGTGAAGTTCATTGACCTTTGACCTTTCAGGAATTTTACCCAAACTTCACCAATCTACCTCCATGAAGTGATACACCTCTGTACTGTTTGGTTTGAATGGAATTATTAGTATTGGATTCAATGTGAAAAATATCTATCTGGGGGCAATTTTTGGCCAATTTTGGAAAAGTTCATTGACCTTTGGGGCATGGTAGAAAAACATTCCTTCATATCAGTCCATAGATCTACCCATAGTCCTAAACGTGGTAGAACTCATACTCCAATTCACATATGCAGTATATGACATGTATAGGCTCACAACTATCTATAATCCAGCACCAAAACATGTCTTGAACAACTCAGAAACGCAATGCATTGTTACTGCATCTCTTTGGCGTATTTTCCACCATTTTTGGCTTATTATTGTCGAGAGAGAGTACAGTGGACAACTATGAATGCGGCCTTCATTCAGCGGTGAAGAGAGAAATAAATTACATAGACTGATATATTATTTGAATGAATAAAATCACCATTAGCAGCGATTGTTTACCTAGGATGAGTAGAAGCTCTTGTGCTCGTCCGAGGGCGAAGACAGGAATTAAACAGCGCCCTCCTCTGTTGACGATGTCATGAATCGTGCTGGTGAATCTGGCCTCTCTGTCCTCTCGCTTCTCATGGATGTGAGTACCGTATGTGGATTCCTGGGAATGGAAATTGCTGTGAGTTAACTCTCTCTGTACCATGGCCCCGTTGCATAAAACTTAACATTAATGGTAACTCTGCAGCTAACTCCCCATACCACATGTGTACATTTTCACCAGTAATCGCACAGAGAAACATTCTATTTTGGCAGCGGAAGGGTTAATTGATGTGTACTCATACACTGACAGCTGCTATCATCTGGTATCATATACTGCTATCTAATATTGCTTTACTTTGTAAAATTTATCCATGGGAATTGTTGCTAACTGATGAAATTAAAATTTGATTTTAATTGGAAAAAAAAGCATCATGCGACCAATGTGATATTGATGTATCAGAGCTACCAACTCTGAAATTCAACAATCAGGAAGATTTGGGGAAATTTCATCAAAAATCAGGGAGATGCATAAAACCTAATGACAATAATCTATATCTATCAATAATCAGGGAGATTGGGTGATGTGGTGAAATCCAACGCAGTAATATTGGTCTATTTTCAGGGAGTCTCCTGCAAAATCAGGGAGACTCTTGGCAGCTCTCATGTAGAGAGCAAGATGCATCCATGACTTACTGTGATCAAGATGTCTGGTTTGATGTTAGGGATCTCAGCCTGCATAAGATGCCTGTCTTCTTGTCTTGAGAAGTCTCCTGTGTAGAGAATCTACGTGAGAGAGATAAAGGATAGGGAAGGTGTCACATCAGGAATGACAAGGCACTCTAATTGCCTAATAATGAGCATAGAGCCCATTTAGCACTGGCTTAGAGCTGATATTAGAGTTGTCATCAATTCAAGAAACCCACCCTTAAGAGAAAGGCAAAATGGTGGTACTACATGAATAACAAGGCACTCATTTATCTCATTAGAAAATACAATGGCATTCAATGAGTTAAGAACCCACTTAGAACTTACTTAGCAATGACTTAGAGCCGAGATTAGAAAATTCAAGATACCCAGCCAGGCACATGATGTGTATTTTCTAGCCACACGTATTTAGCTTTGAACAATCTCCACTTTTAATAATCAATTCCCATTTACTTGTGGTAGATTGAGTGATTGATAGGGGGGATCAGTAGCTACTTATTTTCCCTACCCTTTTTCAAGCTATCCTCACCTTCACCCCTGCAATCTCAATCAGGAACATGCACGCTCCCAGCACATGGCCAGCATGATAGCTATCCTCACCTTCACCCCTGCAATCTCAATCAGGAACATGCACGCTCCTAGCACATGGCCTGCATGATAGCTATCCTCACCTTCACCCCTGCAATCTCAATCAGGAACATGCACGCTCCCAGCACATGGCCAGCATGATAGCTATCCTCACCTTCACCCCTGCAATCTCAATCAGGAACATGCACGCTCCCAGCACATGGCCAGCATGATAGTTATCCTCACCTTCACCCCTGCAATCTCAATCAGCAACATGCAAGCTCCCAGCACATGGCCAGCATGATAGTTATCCTCACCTTCACCCCTGCAATCTCAATCAGGAACATGCACGCTCCCAGCACATGGCCAGCATGATAGCTATCCTCACCTTCACCCCTGCAATCTCAATCAGGAACATGCACGCTCCCAGCACATGACCAGCATGATAGCTATCCTCACCTTCACCCCTGCAATCTCAATCAGGAACATGCATGCTCCCTAGCTATCCTCACCTTCACCCCTGCAATCTCGATCAGGAACATGCACGCTCACAGCACATGGCCAGCATGATAGCTATCCTCACCTTCACCCCTGCAATCTCAATCAGGAACATGCACGCTCCCAGCACATGGCCAGCATGATAGCTATCCTCACCTTCACCCCTGCAATCTCAATCAGGAACATGCACGCTCCCAAGCTTTCCTCACCTTCACCCCTGCAATCTCGATCAGGAACATGCACGCTCCCAGCACATGGCCAGCATGATAGCTATCCTCACCTTCACCCCTGCAATCTCAATCAGGAACATGCACGCTCCCAGCACATGGCCAGCATGATAGCTATCCTCACCTTCACCCCTGCAATCTCAATCAGGAACATGCAAGCTCCCAGCACATGGCCAGCATGATAGCTATCCTCACCTTCACCCCTGCAATCTCAATCAGGAACATGCACGCTCCCAGCACATGGCCAGCATGATAGCTCTCCTCACCTTCACCCCTGCAATCTCAATCAGGAACATGCACGCTCTCAAGCTATCCTCACCTTCACCCCGGCAATCTCAATCAGGAACATGCACGCTACCAGCACATGGCCAGCATGATAGCTATCCTCACCTTCACCCCTGCAATCTCACTCAGGAACATGCACGCTCCCAGCACATGGCCAGCACGATAGCTATCCTCACTTTCACCCCTGCAATCTCAATCAGGAACATGCACGCTCCCAAGCTATCCTCACCTTCACCCCTGCAATCTCAATCAGGAGCATGCACGCTCCCAGCACATGGCCAATATGATAGCTATCCTCACCTTCACCCCTGCAATCTCAATCAGGAACATGCACGCTCCAAGCACATGGCCAGCATGATAGCTATCCTCACCTTCACCCCTGCAATCTCAATCAGGAACATGCACACTCCCAAGCTATCCTCACCTTCACTCCTGCAATCTCAATCAGGAACATGCACGCTCCCAGCACATGGCCAGCATGATAGCTATCCTCACCTTCACCCCTGCAATCTCAATCAGGAACATGCACGCTCCCAGCACATGGCCAGCGTGATAGCTATCCTCACCTTCACCCCTGCAATCTCAATCAGGAACATGCACGCTCCCAAGCTATCCTCACCTTCACCCCTGCAATCTCAATCAGGAACATGCACGCTCCCAGCACATGGCCAGCATGATAGCAGGAGAACCTGATGCCATTGAGGTCCACCTCCTGGTGGAAGTTGACCGTCTCGATGCGGTCCATGCTGGCCTGGAGGTCCGCATCCGTATACAGCATCCGCTCCGCTGACAGGTTGCTATGGAAATGGATGATATATTCGAAATAGACTAGTCTCCTCCTTTTTTTCAATGTTTTTATTAGGTATGTATCAAAACTTTAAGTACATGGTATATCAAAAGTACAATACGTTGGTCACTAATGAAACAGAGAACACTCAAGAAAAGACAATACTAGTAAAAATAATGAGCATGAATACACAGGAATACGCTGATATATTGAACAAATGGAAAACCTACCTGACTTTGACGTAGTCAGACAGGTTCCATCTGTAGATGGCCTTGGTGGCATGGGTCATGAAGACCCGGCCACGGAACTGAGTGTTCTTCAAGAAGTAAGGCAGGCCTCCAGCATGGTCAAGATGGAAACTGGAGCAGTGTGGGGAGAGAGGGGGGTGGGGAGAGGAGGGGTAGGGAAAGGGTGGAGGGAGGGAGGGATGGGGGGAGAGAGAGGGAGAGAGGAGGGGTGGAGAGAGGGAGAGATGGGGGGAGAGAGAGGGAGGGAGAGTGGAGGGGTGGGGGGAGAGGTAAAGGGAGGGAGAGATGGGGGAAGAGGGAGGGAGAGATGGGGGAAGAGGGAGGGAGAGATGGGGGGGAGAGAGAGGGAGAGAGGAGGGGTGGGAAGGGGTGGAGGGAGGGAGGGATGGGGGAGAGAGAGAGAAAGAGAGTGAGAAAGCGGAAGGAGAATAATGGAGAGAGGGAGAGGGTAAACAGAGGAGGAGGGAAAGGATGAGAGACAGGGAGAGGAGAGGAAGTGTGTGGGAGAGTGGGAGAGAGAAGGAGAGGAGGAGAGGAGAGGGAGAGAGATGAAGAGGGAAGGAAAGACAGAGAGAGAGATATAGAGAGAGAGAGAAAGCGGGTGGGCGGAGAGAATAAAGACTTTTAAAAATCTAATTTATAAATCCTATCTGAAATGAACAAAGAAGAAGTCAAAGTGATAAGATGATTACCATCACTGTAATTATAAACCAATACACAATGCACACTCTTCAGTTGTTTTTAAAATTCATTCAAAGCATCATCATTATCATTACTGTATTCATTTTAACAGCACTGCGAGAAAACAGCCCCTGAATAGTATGAAATATGTGATATTCTGAATCGTGTGTCACATTTGATGTACATGAAGGTTGACTTACTGGCTGACGAGAAGTAGGTCGAGTTCTTCAGGGTCAATCAGATCAAAGTAAGGCAGGGAGTCCATGCCATCGCGTCCAGGGTGGATGCCGCAGTCCAGCTGAAGCAAGATGGTGGTGGTTAGATACAGGGAAACAAGATGGCGCACAAGTACAGAGAAAACTGCATATAACTGCTCAGCGAAATATGGTCCTTAAAGGGAGAGTCCTCCCTGAAGTTAAGTTGGTTTCAGTAAAACAGACATCTAAAAGAAGAATATGAGTGATGGTTTGATGAAAATCTGTCAAAGCAAAAGAAAGTTACAATTGTTCAAATTTTTGATTTTGTGATGTCACATGCGACATGCTTTCCCATTTATTGTGTACTATTTTTTTTTTTCAAATGTTGATTTTCTCAATTCAAGGAGACACATCATTTAACCTGTGAATTTGATACGTCATTAGAAACACGTTTTTACACACATACCTCCATGAAAAATAAATCTCTTCATAAAAACAGAAAATGAGCAATTTATGGAACCATACAACACACAACATATGGAAGAGCACCTTGCATGTGACATAACAAAATTCAAAATTTAAAAGATTATAACTTTCTTACCCTTTGACATATGAGGCGGGAGATGAGGAAGAGAGGGGCAGAGGATCAGAATAAACAGGGATATAAAAAGGTAGATAGAACAAGAGAAAGAGACAGAGGAGAGAGAGAGAGAGAGGGGCAGAGGATAGGAATAGAGAGGGGAATACATGTATAAAGGGAGACACGAGAGAAGGAGACGGATATAACGAGAAAGAGTTGGAGAAAGAGGGAGGGAAAGAGAGGGAGAGAATGAAAGAGAGAAAGAGAGAGAGAGAGAGAGAGAGAGATTTCAGAGGTACAATCTGCTGTGTGTTACCATGATCTTTTTTCCTTTGAACTCCAGCATGATGCATGACCTCCCAACTTCCTGGCCAGCCCCACTGTCAAATGAAAAAACAAAAATGCAAATAGATCAATTTGACCCTTTGTGCATGGAACAAAATGCTGCTCTATGGGATTTTTGTTTACCGACAGTGAAATAATCCACAGGGACATGTTCAGGGGTAATTTCAGTACCGATATTTAAGATTATGAATTTCCAAGATTCCTGAAAATTTAACTTTGGCAAGAGTTCCATATGCACCCCCCCCCATAAAAATTTAAAAAAAATATATAGATCTACATAATTTGATATATATTATCATAATATAGCATAATTAGGAGGGGGAAGTGACAAAAATTAGGTTTAGGGTTAGTTTTAGGGTTAGGTTTAGGGTTAAACATCACGGCTAGCTAGCCGCATAGACTCCCGGGGCTAGGCCGGCTCGGCTCGGGGCGAGGGCCTAGCTAATGACGGGTGCGAATGCAGACCTAGAAATCACATTTTTGGACGAATTCAACGGCTAAGGAATTGTCTAGGGTTAGGGTTAGGGTTAGGGTCAAGGTTAGGTTTAGGTTTAGGGTTAGGGTTAGGGTTAGGGTCAGGGTTAGGTTTAGAATTCAAATTCGTAATGTGCCAAAGCATTTTACTTACCGAGGCCGACCGTCTGAGTGATCATGATAACGCCCTCTACGACACTAAAGAATTAATACATACAATAAATGCCTAATAGCTAACAACACCTTTCGATCCCAACTCGTCTACGTGGTATAGTGGAGAAGCTCATGGACTGATAATCTCGACGATCGAGGATCAAGGCTCACTCTCGACCGACTTTTGCAAGGTAAGGAAATGAGTATAAACGGAATATTGTGTGAAATGTCAACAGTGTAGAGAGAGAGAGAGGTGGAGGGAGAGAGAGAGAAAGAGAGAGAGAGGGATAACTCCAATACACTAAAATTTTTATTTTTTTTTAATAAAAAAAAAAATAATTTTACACTTTTATCCCCCAAAAAATACCTCGCCCCATTTTTTACTCATCCCCCATCAAAAGAATCGCCCTCTTTTAGACAGTAGGCTATTCCAGAAAAAAAAATATGGGGGGTGCATATGGAACTCTTTCCTTAACTTTACATTGACTCTAACATTGTCTAAGGAATAGACTAGGCCTAGATTAAATTATCAAATTAATCTCACATTATCATGATCATGGATGGTTCTTTTAAATTTCTTCCACTATTTTTAAGAAAAATGTGTCACTGAATCGTGAGTAAGTAACTTTACAATGCAAACTTAACTCATTCTTTCACTTCAGTTTCTACAGAGACAAACTTAGTGAGTGTTAAGTTTTGAAAATTGAATAATCATGATAATCATTGACAATCTTTTTTTCACATTTAAATTCATTGCGATTCTTGTGAACGAATTTGGTCATTGTTGGTAATAAATACACTTTCGTATCCCATGGGCCATATATATATAATACACACAACAAAAGCGTAAGTTGATTTTGAGCACCCTCCTCACACTCATGACCAGTTTTAGGCAACTTTAACCAAAGCCTAGCTTGCCCTCCTTCGAAAAGTTTGTATAACAAGAATATACATGTGTGGGACTGCGATGGACACATGAGATGAGAAGGTACTCCAAAAGTAAATCTACGAAGTTGAATATTGACCAGAGATGATGTAGATACTTACAGAGGCCTAACGATCAGCCGATCGCTTTCCTCTTCAGGTATTTGTCCCTCTGGTTTTCGTTTAGAAGCCATGTTTCAATCTGTGCTTGGACAAAATTAAGCGGTAAACAATAAATCCAATAAACGTGCAAATAGTGCTGATGCTCGGTTTGCTGCCCTCTCTTGTTAGAATCTTGTTAATGTTTTTCTGTCTATTTTTCGTTTACAACTGATATTGCAATATTCATGATATTGTCGGTAAATAACTTTTTGTGTGCCAGAAAAAATGCCGCTCTGCGGGATCCACCAGTGGCACATTAGGGGTTTATAGTCGATGGTTTTTTGATATATGTCCCCTTTTAAGACAATAAAATATGAATATTGTCAAATAATGCCAATTTGTAAATGATGTGGTTGAATTTCATTCTGACACCAATTGTTTGCCACTTTCCAAGAAAACATTTGCACGTTTGCTTTCGTTTACAAGACGATTTTCAACATTTATGATAAATGAGCAAAAACATAGTAGAATGCAACCAAAATTTGAAAAAGTTGTTATTTTGTTATTGTTCATACAATTTTGTCGACGCGACAGTCTACAACTCAGCACCAAGGACGAAAAACCAGAAGAAGCCAATAAAGAAAAACCATTAAAATTTCTACTGGAAATTTTCTACTGGTTTGATTATGGAAAGTGAAATGATTTCCAGTAGAAACCAGTAGAAAAATACCAGTAGAATACCAGTAGAAACCAGTAGAAACCAGTAGGAATCTCTACTGGATCCAATAGAGATTCCTACTGGTTTCTACTGGAATTTTTCTACTGGTTTGAATATGGAAAGTGCAATGAATTTCCTGTAAAAACCATTAGAAAAATACCAGTAGTGTGCCAGTAGAAACCAGTTGTAATTTCTCCTGGATCCATTAAAATACCAGTAGAATACCTACTGGAACTATTAGGAGACCAGTAGGAATCAAAATTAAAAACATTGATATAATAATGATTTAAATCTACATCAAGATAATCCGATATATGGTTTATTTCCTACTTGTTCTAAACTAATCCTATTCTATACTTATTCCTAGTCTATCCTATTCATACATTATTCTATTTTCTATTTTAATTCCTGTCCATTTCTTCACACACTTTCATATAGTAGTACGGTTATAAGGTACACAAGATATTGGTCATTACAACTTACATTTAAGAAGAGCATTTTTTTTTTTATCATTATTATCTTCACTTAAGTAGGTGCCTTTAACTATTCTATGTTTAAACTTGAAATCATTAATTGGTAAAATTCCTTGTATCTGGTTATGTGGAGATTATATATATAAATGTACAAAATTATGACAAGTGAATACATGCATGAATATTCATAAGCATCTCTAATTCTATTGGTTTCTATTGGTTTCTACTGGTCTCCAATACCACTGGTATGGTTTCTATTGGTTTGACTTTGTATTTTTCACACTCCTTTTCAAACCATTAGATCTTACTGGTTTCTACTGGTTTGACTTTGAATTTCTCACACTCCTTTTCAAATCATTAGGTCTCACTGGTTTCCATTGGTTTCTACTGGTCTCCAATACCAGTAGAATTCACTGGTCTCTACTGGTTTGACTTCGTATTTTTCACACTCAATTTCAAACCATTAGATCTCACTGGTTTCTACTAGTTTGACTTTGAATTTTTCACAAATTTTGAATTTTTGAATTTATCTCATAAGTAATTTCTGTGCATGTTTTATTGAAATTCATTTGTAGAGTTATGTAATCTGGAATATGTCTGCACATGTATTGTAATTTGTAAAAAAAAACATGTGAAAAGTGAATTTCCTGATGGACAATAAATAACTCAATTCAATTCAAGGCATGCCAACACCAACACATACACAAATTGAAATACAACACTTGAGATGCAAGTTTCATGTTTTTCCTATACAATATCACTTTTATTTGCTCTAAACAAATGTCACCATGATGGATAATAAACAGCACATTTTTCCTCCCATTCCGGTTCCTCCCCATTCATCGGTCCTCTCAAAATGCCATGGTAACGTACCGATACATCAGTAATAATAATACTAAAAAATAATAATCTGTACTTCACAACGTAACATGCAATTCTTTACATTTTTATAATAGTCCATTTACAAAAAAGAATACTTGTACATCTCTTACCTAGCATCAAACATTACGATCTTTCACAGCCATTCATTTTTACTTCCATCATGACCATCATCATCATCTCACCCACGACTCCTTCAAGATTATATATTATAAATCCCCTGTACAATATATACAAGGAAATTAACATGAACACATACAAAAGTAATATTCTTAATTTGACTTCGTAATCTGGGTGAAAATACAGCAACCCCTCTCACTACCCTTGGCATTAGAGTGCATACAAGCTGAATAGCTTTGTGATGGCTTGGCCCAAAGAGGCTTAAAGGGGAAGTTCACCCTGAAATTATTTTGGTTTCAATAAAAAGAGACAAATGAAAGAAACATATGAGTGAAGGTTTGACAAAAATCGGTTAACGGAAAATAAAGTTATTTGATTTTGATTATGTGACGTCACGTGCGAGATGCTCTCCCATATGTGGTGTACAAAATAAGTTGATAAATTGCTTTTTTTCTGTTTTTGACAACGGAATTCTTTTTTTTTTCATACATGTATGTGTGTAAAAACATATTTCTAATAATGTATCAAATGCACAAGTAGAAGGATGCACATCTTTGTAAGAAAATGCACATTTTCGAAAAAAAAATTGTACACAACATATGCAAGAGCACCTCACATGTAACGTCAAAAAATCAAAACTTTAAAACCAAATCTTTCTTTTCCTTTGACCGATTTTCGTCAAACCTTCACTCATATGTTTCCTTCATTTGTCTCTTTTTATTGAAACCAAAATAATTTCAGGGTGAACTTCCCCTTAAAGAATATGAGCGTGAAAGAGAAAGTTTAGAGACCTTAACTGCATGGATGAACAGTCCCGAGTTCGGAGCCATTTAAAGGCCATAACCGTTGCACATACTCGTGTGGCTATAGTAATGATTTAGGTGAAGCCTCTTGCAAAGATTAATATTTGACATCAAGAACAGGGTAGCCTTTTCACAGGTCAAAAAAATAACATTTAAAAAAAATGGAAGAAAATACTGCATAAGAGCTTCCATTCCAATGATCGAACTAGAAACTGACTTTAAGCGCAATTGTAGAGATTTGTAAACGTCCCAGTTCTCGTAGCATACAGACCAGAGGCTGCAGTCCACACCACTGTGCATGTGTTCAATGCGAGCGATATCCGTTGCCTGATGCATCACACACTAACAGGGACAATACTGCTCTACTCTGGCAAAAGGGAGCAACTAACAACAGAGACTTTTCTTGTAAATGACCAAAATGTGTCTGTCACTTGCATTCTTGGCATCAGTGCAACACCACATCATGCTAGATTGAATATCTCGCAGCAAGATGAATATTTCTCGTCCAGATTTTGCCTGTATGTAGGGAATGCTGGGTACAATCTTAGAGTACCAATAACCCAGATTTGAGTGATTTGTCACTTGCTTCCTTTTGTCAGAGTAAGGCTTGTGATGCCCTCACTGAGATTTCATACATGTCATCTTTAGGGCTTACTGCTGATTCAAGTTTCACAAGTTTGGCAAATGGGCTACCCTGTCTTTCAACTTCTTAGCCCCGTTGCATAAAACTTACCATTAATGGTAACTATGTCACCAATGGTAACTCCCTTGGTAACATTGCTTAACAGCCAATCAAATTCAAGGTTTCCATAGGAGTTGCCATTGATAGCAGTATTATGCAAGTATTATGCAACAGGGCCCTGGATAACTCAGTAGCTTCGTGTTTGAGTACCTCACTGAAAGGAAATACTTGTAAAAAAATTTAGTGCACACATCACAGCAGTATGTTGCTTGATGCTCTTTTAAACAAAAAAAGGTGCTATTTAATTTGAAAAGCACATGAACATACACATATCATTTTATTTAAGGAGAATTGATTAAACAAAAGTAAAGAAAGAGGACAATGATTTGTGTACAGCATGAATTTTTGAGGTGCTTGCTGCCTTGAATAAATACACACCTTGGCACACAGAGTTACAGAAGATGTACCACAAATCAATCACTTTTCTAAAGAAAAAAATAGTTTCACTAATTTCCAAAAACCTGATTACCAACAGTTAAATGCGGAAACAAAAAAATTATCTTGTTTCTTTAATGAGACCTGTTGATTACTTAATATTTAAATGCACACAAAATGTCTGCTTATTTTTTTTTCAAATTCTGGAAAATTCATTCAAAATTGTAATTCATTACATGGCACATTATGATCAAAGTGAAATGACGTATCATCAAACAAACAGTATGGGTTGCTTCAGGTGGAATAGTGAGAAATGAAAAGATGGGGAAATCCGTATACATGAAAGTGTGCTTCATATACATATATGCAAAAATCCATAATGACTATGTAAGGGATATGTCAAAACATAAGTACATATTCCACATTTTTATCAGTTAAGTAGTCAATTTGTGACCAAATGTATTGATTTATCATTGAGAGAAGACACATGTACATGCAGGAGCACATCATTAATGTAATACTTATCACCAACTTATTGAGACAGATTTTCCATATATGTCGTATAAATTGCAGATAAAGATTAAATTTTGCTGCTATTTTGATTTTTGTTTTTTTGTGACTCCATCATTCAAACATTAATAGTAAAGAGGATGAAAGTGATATCTGAAAACAAAAATGTCAAAATTGACCATTTTTTTTTTACTAACAATGCTATAGTGTCTTGATGATCCATGTTGAATTTCGGCTTTCACTCATAAACTCTGTCTTTCAAGCTTAAATATGACTTTTAAAATACAGTATATGGATTTGAGTGATGTACATGAAGTCAGGGAATCATAATCACCTGATCATAGTCATGTGATCATCATCACATTATCAGTCACATGACCTCAAGTCTCTACATCACTCTACACAATTCAACTAGCCAAGTCTACAGAATACATCAATGTTTATATATTGTGAATAATACTCCAGAAAAACCTCTTAAATGACTGTATCTGTG
The DNA here is from genome assembly GCA_963669155.1 of Arbacia lixula. Lineage (NCBI taxonomy): Eukaryota > Metazoa > Echinodermata > Echinoidea > Arbacioida > Arbaciidae > Arbacia > Arbacia lixula. The sequence goes on along the minus strand of OZ022596.1, from coordinate 2,054,120 downwards.
AATTTCAAAACACATGCATGATATATATATTCATTAAATAACATCATTTTCCGGTAGTACCATCAAAAACTGATGAATACATGTACTACTATAAGTGCATATAGTAAATTGCTGACTTAAGGAAATTTCATACAATTTTGTAGTACATGTACGTGTGTATGGGAAGAGCACAAACTTTTTTTTTACTGTTTTTCATTAAATCTAAGTAGATAATAGGCTTTTTCACAACATACATCATAATCTTACATTGTTAAATTTTATCTGTGGCCTTGTTTTACATGTTATTACTGGAAGTTAATTTTAATAAGTAAAGATAATAAGTAATTTTGCCATATTAATATATTATACTTGCTAGTGGCATACATAGTCCAAGAGGAAACATAACAGAAATTCATTATGAAACTAACAATTATGTGTGTTTTATTCAGAATACAACCTCTTTTCAGCCTAAACAAAATATCATATTTTTAATTCATTAGATATGATATCCTATATAGTTTAAATTGTAAATAAAAAGTAGGTAATATGTGTCAGGTTATTTTAATAGGTGTTTGTGCATGATTGAGTAGTCTTGATTCCAGATGTATGGGGTGAAGAAAGCTTCTTATACATTCAGTGCAATAAAAATTGTCTGGACACAGAGATTTAATATACTATTTTCCTGTTTGTGGTAAATTGCTACAGAGAGATGGATGGCTAGGCAGTGTGTGCAGTCGTGCTTGTTGTGATTTCAGAATGAGTCGAAAAGGATTACATACATCCTGTTTATTCTTCTGATTATTTTACAGAGAAATTTTAGGCATACACCCAGTAATAAGGATAGCGTGCTCCATCCTGTAAATGAACGAAAAACAAGTCAGACAAAAATCTTTTGATTATTGTCTTAGCTGTTGATCATTTGTTTGTTTTTGTTTTGTGTGTGTTTGCTTGTATTAGTCTTTCTTTGATGTATTTTTTTTTAAGTATGTATTTCTATGTAATTTGTGTACTTTGGTTCATCTAACTGTATTTAAATACTGGACTCTATATTTCATGTGTATTGAACCACATGTTAAAGGTTACCACACCTCACAAGCCATCAGCTTTCTGGTGATGCCTTGTATTCATTGTTCATGAAAGTTGTTTATTTTTGTTTGTTAAATGAATAAAGAATTGAATCGAATTTCAGAATAAGTAGAGATGGATGAATAAGTCGCCCAGAGCCAATGACATAACAATGCTCGCAGAATGGCAGGATGAAAACAAGAACATTCGGAGTCGCATTAGCAGCATTTCATCAATATTTCTGACATGTAATGCAACCTACTTCTATATTGTATACGCTTAGCACATCATTTTTTTTTAATGTGTGTAAATATATTATGATGTTACAATAGAACAAGGCGAGCACATTATATACACATAATATACTGTACATGTAACTAGGTGTGGATAGAACATAAGTATACAAAATAAAGCTCAATGCTATTTGGTCTATAAGCGGCTATTTTGGTTTTTCCATGGTTTAAACCTGTCGATTTCCACAAAACGAGGCTCTTATTTTCCAAAGCACACTTACATTTGCCGTGGACCATTTTAGATTAAGCCTAAATCATTCCCCCCCCCCCCCTTTTTCCAGGGAGGATTTCTTTGCCTATAGACTACATATTGGTACTCATTCGGCCAGTTTATGTAGGTTAGTCCACAAACTGGAACTAGATCGACACAACAGACTTACCGGTAAGCCTTGGGCCATTTTAGACCAGGTCTAACTCTTAGTCAAGTTTATTGGCTCTTTCAAAGATAGGCCTAATAAGAGTGTACACTACAGCTCAAAGGAATTGGCATAAGGAAAGGGAAAGAGAAGAAAGGGAACGAGCCGCAGTTTTAAACCGCAGTATATTTTGTCCAGTTCAGCATGAAACACGATTCTTCAGCCTAAAAAGCATCATGTTTCATGCTGAACTGGACAAAATATACAGCGGTTTAAAACTGAGGCTCCTTCCCTTTCTACCTTTTCCCTTTCCCTATGCCAATTCCTTTGAGCTGTAGTGTACATCAAACCTGTAAGCCTGTGGAGGGCAATCCATGAAAGCAAGTCCACGTACTGAATCTCCATCTAGACAACAGTTATACCACGGTCACAACCATCACGATCGTACACGTTTTTATACATGCGTGTCCGCAGCTTGCGTGCAAACGTCTGCCATCCCTTGCGTATGCATCCTCCTGCGCGTGAGTACGTACGTGTCTGAAATTACGCGCACCTCCCTGCCTCCAACGCAAGGATTTTCTGCGCAAACCGACGCAGACAGGAGCACAGCCAGTTGTGACCATGGCATAAGTCTATGGACTTAAGTTTATTGACTGTAGTCTACGGACTGGAGTTCATGGACTATAGTGTATGGACTATAGTCTACTTGCAGTTGTGTCTTTCAGTGTGTCTGTTACCAGGTATACCAATAAAATTGTACAAAATTATATTGAGAACTTGTGAATAGATAATCGTATATATCAAATAGATTATTCATAGTTCTAAGCGCCAAATTTGATTGGGGCACAAATTATATGTGACAACTTCAAGTTCATATAAGACCTGGGCCCTGTTACATAAAACTTACCATTGATGGAAACTTTGCTACCAATGGCAATTTCTATGGAAACTTTGAATTAGATTGGTTGTTGAGCGCTGTTACCATGGAAGTTACCTTCGATGATAGAGTTACCATTAATGGTAATATTTATGCAACAAGGCCAAGGTGAAGATCTAAGCCCTGTCTTATAAAGCACTGTGATTGATCACACCTTGACTTGCGATTGAATGCAATCATAGCTGTACATTAGAGATAAAGGATTGGACCTGTGATTGTTTCAGCTCAATCGGAACTCTTTATGAGACGGGGCCCTGGTTTTAATGATTTAGGCTGTTTCAGATGTCACAGGAAAAAAAACACAACCGTCTATAACTAACATTGAAAGTATATATGCTCTAAACGATTGTAATACCTCAAAACAGATTCCACTAATTATTGAACACACAATGCGTTATCCTATACAATACTGAGTTGATTATCTCTCATTTTTTTCTACAAATGGTACTTTGATCCAATATAATCGTCAAAGAAATACTTGTCAAATGATTTGAATTTTTTGGTAATAAAAATAATTTAAATAAATAATATATCACGCTATGTACAGAAGTAATATCTAAATTTGTATAAAAACACATAAAAAAAACATTTTTTTGTACCTATGAATGAGAGAAATGTGGTACTGGAGTAACTTTCAATTTTTTTTATTATGTACGGTTGAGATATATGTGTGAAAGGATCCACTAAATCCTATCCAACAATGCATGATGGTATAGATACATTCACACCAGTATAACTGCCTGTACGTAAACCCCTTTCACAACATGAAGGTTTATGTTCTGGTTGGTACACATACTACTGTACATCTTATCCAAATGCTTACAGCCGACCGATATGCAAATTATTGCTACAATGCTAAATATACAGAGTAAATATAACTGCTATGTTCAGAACGTGAATACACTAGTTTATATGGCTACATTCATACTTCTAATTAGACAGGTGTGAATCAGGATGGTTTGCAATTTCAGTGCAATTTGAATACAATTTGATAGTGTGAACACATACAATGACAACAAAGGCAAAAGTGTGTGGCTGTGTGTGACCAAGAATATCTCTGCAAAGTGTGATTCAAAATGATTAAATATTAAGATGCCATCTTCTCACATATGTTACATAATATTGACTATATATATATTCATGTGCCTTACATACTTGATAAGAGGACTTACAAACATCATTATGTGATAATTTAGACCAAGAAATTGTCTCACACTTGAAATGTTCCTGCAAGGAACGTTCTTGCACGGTAAGCAGTATAAGATATGTTTCAAAATACAATGTGTGATAGTCTTTAAAAGGACTGTCGAGTTATTTTTGTTTAAAATACCTCTCAATCTCACTTCTTAGTCAGAGCTTTTCATCAATCTGAATATACCAGGTACATTCTATTGCAAATTCAAAAAATGTAACAAAAACAATTTAGCGCAACAACGATGCCAATTTGAAGAGCATAAACATACTTATACAATTTCTATTGTGTTGCCAATTTGAAGATGTCTTGATGATTTCACCTTTTGCAATCATATTTATCACTTCTTCATAACAGTAAAACTGTCCTTAGTGAATGCTAAATGCATAGATATCATGAACGAAGAGAAGCTACATGTGATTTTATGAGCAATTATAGGATAGACCACAACCCTTAGAGCCAGTTAATGAGTGTAAAATCAGATAGACCAGGGCCCCGTTGCATAAAACTTATCATTAATGTTAACTCTGCCATCAATGGTAACTACCATGATAGCATCGCTGGACAGCCAATCAAATTCTAGTTTTCCATAGAAGTTGCCATTGATAGCAAAGTTACCATCAATGGTAAGTTTTATGCAACGGGGCCCTGAGATTCAGACAGGTGATGAATTGTGGGAGATTTCACAAATAGGCATTGTGGACATTACAGTTTATCATGTATATTTATGTCAAGTCTCAGCAAAAGCTTACTATACTTGCAAGTAATTTTTGCATGCATTGGTTATTACTCCTCTCAGATAAGTAAATGAACTTAATTGAGCTTATGATGTATATATTTCTCCAGGACAATTTCATTTATTTCTTTTTTTTTTTTGGGGGGGGGGGCGGTGAGAGAAACACCTACAACTTCATAAACATCCGTCAGTTTTTCAGGTAAAAATCAGTACAATTATGAATTTGTGAGAAACATTAATCACACTTGCTGACCTGTTTTAGCCCCCCTAAAAGGTGTTCCTGCTCATAAAAACACAGTATTTTCTTGACTTAATATTCAGAGAACTCCTTAGCATGGAAAAAATATGGTGAAATGTGTGGAAATCATTCTTATATCTGTTAGACAATAAGATTTTAAAAAGCTCATATTATCTTTAGAAACTTGGTCATTTTCATTGTCATGAACATGTGTATTAAGTCCGTGATGTTTTCAAGGCCTGGTTATGTAAGAGTTATTAAGACGTGCATTATTCTTGTGAATGTATTCTCATCACGATGGATAACATGGTTTACGAGTCCTTCTAGATCGAATACACACACAAAAATACATCTTCCCTCAAGTATGAACAATGCTCTATCCATTAACTCTTTATGCCAGATTGAGGCATTTTTGCAATGGTAATACACACTTTCTCCAAAGGGTAAAATGTGGAGTCTGGCAGATAAGGAGCTAACCCTTCCATTGGCCTTGCCTGGTAAGCCCAATTGGCTTAATACATATCTTCATGCGAAAGGTAATGAAAAGGTTAAAGAGGAACTCAATACAATTTGCAGATGGCGTTCACAGAAATTTTCAGGAATGTTGTTATTCTGCCACTATCAGATTGAAATCATTGTTGTTAATCCTATTCTTGATCATTTTCAGATGTGAGAATTACAAGTACACTGTAGTATCTAATGCTGTGATTTTTTATGATGATTTTGATGATGATTTAAGCGACTTTCATCTGAAAAGTTGCATTCAGTATCTTTAAATGAACGGTGCAATTTTCAAATATAAAGATGGAGATGAGTGTGGTCTTTATAGGCAAGTGGTCTTTCTACACAGGTGGCTACTACAATAGGTTTCACTGAATTACCTAAACCAACTCTAAGGAGTTCTCTTCACATAACCAAATGTCACCAAGTCATAACTGTTATGATCCCTTTAAGATTGAGAGAGTTTAAAATCATATTTTCCAAGACCAAAATAGTTTTCAGACATGCTTAGTAAGCAAATAATCAACGTTGGTGAAGGTGATGGGACGAACTATCACTTCCGAGGCGATCTGGATGTAGCTATCTTTCCAAAGCGCAGCTGAGGAAAGATAGCGTATACATTCAGATCGCCGATGTAGTGATAGTTCGTCTCATTGCCTGAAGCCAACAGTTGATTATTTGCTTTATATTCCACATCTGAAACCAACTATCTATACCATAAATGACAATTTGACGTACAAAAGTAATATTTACTTCTCTACCTAATCCCGAGCCGCTGCCATGGGAAACACGCGTTAGGACGCGCCTTAGGACACACCTTAGGATGCGTGTTTGGACGCGTCAGAAAGAGCTACTGTTAGTTGATAGTCCGAGTGTAACACACTATTTTTTCGCGCTTACTCAAAATACTGATCACGCGTTAGGACTGTGAGGAGTGAAGAGATCAGCCAAACGATAATATGCATCACATTATCAAATGATAGAACTTGGTTCATTCTGTGTGGAAATTTATTTTCTTGTATCATTATTAATACTTGATATCAGAAGTTATAAGCACTAAATCATTTATTTGTTACACATAATCACACATGGGAGAGGTAGCTTTCCTTTTATAACCTAACAATCCATAAATGTAAATACAGTACCCAGTACGTATTTCGTTTAGGGTATCTCATGTTCCTACCAAACTCAAATGCACTACTAACATACAACAATTTCCTACACAATCTCCAACTTATGGAATGCACACCTAATAACAATGGGATGACCTGTTTTCCTCAAAGCAAAGCTATTCAATGTTCTGGTTAAGTGACAATCCACTGTTTGATATATATTCATAAATCATTGTCCCACATACTCCTTTGCATGTAAGCGCATTTGTCTAACCTCGCTACAGAAGAAGGTAGATTATAAAAAAAAAGTAGGATCGAAACAAATCAAGTCAGCTGAAAAACAGTGTCCATATTTTATGTGAGCTCAGATGAAAACCCTTATTGTAGGCGGTATGCAAATATTGAATGCAAAGGCAGATAATACAAAAAACATAGAAACAAGATTAACTGAATGAAGTGAGAAGTAATATTGTCCCACATACTCATTTCCACGTTAGCACTTTCGTATACCCTCAATGCTCGAGTCGAAGGCAAACGATAAAACAACGAAACAAGACAAATTAAATGAGCTGAAAAAATACCATTGTCCCACAAACTCATTTCTGTGTTGGGATTATCGTATACCCTCAATGTAGGATGTTTCTAGGTGTTGGATGAGTAGGCGGACGAAGGACATTTCCTTGCGAGTGTTCTCGAAGATGACCTCTGGCTGATCGGACACGCAACGCAAGCAGTTTGGCGCCATCACCATGGCCAGGTTGTTGATGTCCATTTTCGTGGCCGTTACGTTCGCTTCACGACCGAAGATCTGGAAGTAATAACATAGACATCAAGGACAAATTAGAAACAGGCATTTAGATAATATGTAATGGTGATAACATATGGGGGAGTACCTTGCACATAACATCACAAAATAAAAATTTTAAAAGATCATAACTTTTGTATCCTTTGACAGATTTTCATCAAACCTTCACTAATATCTTTCTTTCATGCTTCTGCTTTTATTGAACCAACTTACTTTCAGGGTGAGCTATCCCTTTAAAATAAACAAATTCTGATAATGCCAAGCGTCAATTGGCCAAAATGCCGGTTTGAGCCCACATTTCAAACTAAAACAGTAAGACCCAATCAATAAGTTCTGACATGGGATCTACATAAGAGTAAAGAGCAACTATTCAGCTTTTACCTCATATAGATAATGAGTTAGTTAAAGTGTCGTGCGAAAGTTTTAAAATCCTCGACATTTCTGAAGAATTATTGTCTAAGTTCCTTGGGGACATACATGTGTAATGCACCAATAGAGCTTAATAGCATGGTAATGAGAGGGTTAAAACAGCTGTGTTCGCACTCACCTGTAGGAACCAGATGAAGTGTGTTAACACGTGACGGTTCAGCTCGGGTAAGTCCTCCACGACGCGCAGCGCGCCGACCTTGTCGGTGCACGCCCCGACGCACCGGTCGTAGAACTCGTTGGGGATGAGCGGGGTGTAGAGATCCCGGTACCACTGTTTGAGGAGGGAGGCGGGGACGTGGGGGTCGGAGCATTCTGGGTGTACCCACTGGTCACACTTGAGCTTCAAGCAGTTGACTTCATCAATGTCACCAGGTACCCTGCACACACAGACAGACAGACAGACAGACAAACAGATAGACAGACGGATTACTGTAAAAGTGACTTTTTGCGCATTTCACAGCGTGTATTTGGCGCGAAAATAAAAACGTGCGAATGTATTTGCGCCTAAACAGAGTTCATATCGGCGCGCTTTGTATGCGGACTTGCTTTGATGCATCATGCGTCACATACGTAGGCCTACTACGTTTCTGGTTTAGCCTTAGTCAGCACTTCAACAACATCATCATGCTATTGCCGCTGCCCGGCCAGTACTGGCGTGGCAGTGGTGAGCTGAGTGAATTGATCGTCCAAAGTGCTGGACAACCCATGAAATTAAAAACACCCAAATTCATTTTACTCTGCCGAGCGCGAAAAATTAATCGCGCGAAAATTTCCACTTTCAGTGAGAAGATGAGCAGGGTGTGGAGATCCCAGTATATCTGTTTGAGGATGGGGGAAGGCAGATGATCTCAGGCCTGTCTATCTCATCTTAGCACCTCCTCAAACAATGCCACCTCAGTGTTGGTCTAGGAACCGGTCCTTCAACCCCCCACCCTTATCCCTGCCCTCTCTGGAGTCTTGGAGAGCTAATCCTTAGTGGATTAGAGTGGATACGGCCGACCTGGAGATGCCCTTGCAGCCATATTATCTCTTGAGGCTCAGTACCTCTTCAGAGAATACCACGATCCAGGGCAGGCTGCAGTCTGAGAACTAATTTCTCTACACAAGCCCACTCTCAGTACCCCTGCAGAGCTAATCCTTAGAGGGTTGAAGGGGATTATCCTACCTAAAGATACCCTAGCAGCCCTGTCTCTAAATCCTCAGACCTCCTAAGACAGCACCACAACGATCCAGGGTAGGCTAAGGGTCTAGCAACCAATCTTTCTCCCCATCCCTACCTCCCCTATTCACCCTTGAAGAGCTAATCCTTAGTGAATTAAAAGGGATTAAGCCTACATAAAGGAGATTATCCTACCTAAAGATGCCCTCGCAGCCCTGTCCGTTAAGCCTCAGCACCTCCTCAGACAGCACCACCACAATCCAGGGTAGGCTGCGGTCGGGGAACCGGTCCTTCTGTAGCTCCATCACCTCCTCAAGGGTGTTCCCAAACATGGATGGGAAGAAGATGGAGTTCTGGTAAAAGGAAACAAAAAAAATTGCAGATACATTTATTGTCTTGTGAAGCACATGTTTTACTATGAGCACCACCACCACCATTACCACCACCACTACCACCACATCCACCACCACCATCAATATCATCAACACCACCATCACCATCAATATCATCACCACCACCATCATCATCACTATCACAATCACCACCACCACCATCAGCATCACCACCATCACCACCATCAGTATCACCACCACCATCATCATCACGATCACAATCACCACCACCACCATCAGCATCACCACCACCACCATTAATATCATCATCACCACCATCACCACCATCAGCATCACCACCACCATTAATATCATCATCACCACCACCACCACCATCAGCATCACCACCACCACCATTAATATCATCATCACCACCATCACCACGATCACCACCATCACCACCATCAGCATCACCACCACCACCATTAATATCATCATCACCACCACCACCACCATCAGCATCACCACCACCACCATTAATATCATCATCACCACCATCACCACCATCAGCATGAACACCATTACCACCACCATCATCATCATCATCATCATCACCATCATCATCATCGTCATCACCATCACCATCATCGTCATCACCATCATCATCATCATCGTCATCATCGTCATCATCGTCACCATCGTCATCATCGTCATCATCGTCATCATCGTCATCATCATCATCATCATCATCGCCATGCCTATCTTCATCACCACCGTGATAATCATCATGATTTTCACCGCCATCAGCAACACGTCAACAGCAACGTTCACACTCCTCATCACCAACCTCCCTAGCCAGTTGCGACTTCTACACCCATCTTCCTTTTCCCTAGAAAGCAATCAACCGTACCTTTGCGATGACGATCTCGTCTGACGTGATCTTCTTGGTCCCTTTCCTGGCCCCAAACTGGGTGACTCTGTCTAGCCGCTTCATGCACTGCTCAGCATAATCCTTGACTGTCACCTGCAAATCAGAATCAACCAATAATGTAGGTCAAATAATTATAATGAACAATTCTTGTATAGCGCATATCACAAAAAATGAATTTAAGTCCCTATGCGTTTAGAAAAAAGAAGAAGAAAAGGAATAGGACATACCACTTACGAAAAAGAATACTTTGACATAAAATAAATGAATTGGTTATTTCAAAGAATAGAACAGATGTGTCTTCAAGAGAATTTTAAAATTATCTAATGTATCAGTTTGTCTGAGGTTTGTTGGAAGTTTATTTCATAACTCTGAGGCAGCTTGCTGGAAAGATCTTGCACCGTAGGATACTGTGCTGACAGCGCGAGAAACCAACTGAGATTTTGACTGTGATCGTAGGTTTCTTGTAGGACAGTATTTAGTGACCAATTCTTGCAAATAATCAGGACCCAATTCATTCAAGCATAAAAACACCAATGTCAATTTCTTAAATTCAAAACGCTGTCTTATTGGAAGCCAATGTCATAAAAAGCCAATGTCAAAGTTCAAGGAACTTCCTTCCTTGCAGGTGTTTCACCAAGCTGTTTGTAAGCTAAGCATGACTTTATGCACGACTGGTGACCTGTTCTTGATGGGTCATTATCTTAAATTACTTTAAACAATATAGCCTGCTATCATCACAGCAAGCTGCACACAAATCACTTAAGCAATCATAAGTACATAAAAATATTGTTGTTAAAGAGTAAATTATGGAATACACCTGTATATAGTACAAACCTTTCTGGTGTCGTAATCTCCAGTGAGGTGCTTAGCAATGAAACTCTCCAAGTAGGGATGAAACGAGACAGAGGGAGGGAAGAAGTAGAGCAGAATGGCCATCAACTCCCAGCCTGATCGCAGACTCTCCCTAAAAAGCAAATATATATAAAATATAAATCAAACATGCATATGAAATATATATTAACTATATATTACATATGTAAATAAAAATACTCTCTGAAAGAATGAAAAACACAAAATGGTATGAATAAAGAATATCATTATGTATTTAGAATGTAGGCATAAAAGGAACCAGAGGGAGGGGAGAAGTAGGGGAGAAGTAGCCATCAACTCCCCACCTGATCAAAGACATTTTATGAGAAAAGCATGACAAAATAACATAATTTGCGTTCATAGAATATCTACAAAGAGGCAGAGAGAGGGAGAGAGAGGGGGGGGGGTGAGAGAGAGAAAGGGGGAAAGAGTAGGAGACAAACAGACAGAGAGAGACAGAGAGAAGAAAGGAGAGAGAGAGGGACAGAGGGTGGGAGAAAGAGGGGGACAGAGAGAGAGAGAGAGAGAGAGAGAGAGAGGGAGAAAGAAGAGGGAGAAAAGGTGGAGACAAACAGACGGACAGAGAGACAGAGAGAGGTAGAACGAGGGAGAGATAGTGGGAGTAAGAGACTGAGGGCGAAAGGGTGAGAAAAAGGGAGAAAGAGGGAAAAAGAGGGACAGAGAGATAAGAAAGAGAGAGAAAGAAAGGGAGAAAGAGGGGAAAAGAGGAAGAAAGAGGGGGGGGATAGGGAAAGAGAGGGGTAGAGAAAGAAAGAGAGAGAGAGAGAAAAAAAAAAAAGAGGGAGAATGAGGGGGAGAGAGATAGGGAAAGAGAGGGGTAGAGAGAGAATGAAAGAAAGAGAGAGAGAGAGAGAGAGAGAGAGAGAGAGAGAGAAAGAGAGAGAGAGAAAGAGAGAGAGAGAGAGAGAAGCTACAATTCTTCTACCAGGAGAGGGCGGTCTACTTACTCCTGGTAGTTGTCCGAGGTCTGTCTGCAGAGTTGGATCAGGATCTCGTCTCGGAGCGGCACGATGGACCAGCCCTTCAGGACCAGGTCCAGCAGGGCAGACTCACGGGTGTGACCCTTAATGACCCGGTCACCCATGTACACCTGGGTCAGTGCAGGTCAAAGGTCAGGGGTCAAGGAACTTTACTATTATCAGTTACAAGCAAATGAACATACAAACAATGCAAGCAATGTGTACAAACACAGAGTTAACTGGAATCAATTTCCATGCATGATGCACATTGGAAATTGCTGTGTTCTGAACTAAACATCTCATACACACACATTTTTAGGTCGAAATTTGTCTCAAAGTGAAAATCTCATTTAACATTCCAAGAATTATGACATCAATAAAAGAAGTCATAAAATATCACGCAACCTGCTTCTAAGAACTCTGACATCATTTGACTGCATGATGTGAAAATGTTAGCTTGATTCAATTTCTACCTTTCTTTAATCATTTTCCAAGTGTCAAGAGTCTTTTATACTACCTAGTTACACTACATTGCAGTAGGTGACTGTAATCAATGCAAACTATCAAATGCAAAGATCCATTTGCACTTGACCGCAATTGCTTGTATGTTTATCTTGATAGCCCCATTTACACTAGCTAAGATCGCGACTTTTTAAATGGCGATTTCATGTCTCACCATTTACACTTGCCAAAAAAAAAATGTGATCTGAAAAATCACAATTTTTTGCTAGGTACTGCACATGTCCACCGGTCAGCCAAAGGAGACCGGCGCGGTGCATGGTTATTATGACGTCATAAGTGGAGCGCCTTTTGACAATGACAAAAATGCGCGCGTAATCTTACAGAGAAAGATCAAATTCAACCCGCCGGGAGTGATGCAAGTCATATGGCAAAAAATCGTGATTTTTCTACGCTCACCATTTACACTGGTAAAATTCGTGATTTTCAAGCGATGTTTCAAAACTCACACTCCGGGAAGTGATTTTTCAGGCACGATGTTTTGGTTCTTTGAATGTAAGCTGCCTAGCAACCTACATGTACACCCAAAGATCGCGATTTTAGAAAAATCGTGATCTCTAACAGCCTGGCAATGAAAGGATATTTTTGAAGACTTCTGGGGCTTCTCGCTTCACTGCTTTGTCCTCCGTCATCAGCATGGACTTCCTGATTGGCTCCTGAAAGAATGTAAAAAGTTTAAAAGAAACATGGAATTTAAAACCAGGTAGACATGAATGTAATGCGCGAGAGGAAGGAGGTACAAAGAGTGGAAGGGGGCGGGGGGTGGGGGGAGGATAGCCCTGTAAGTAGGGATAAAGAGAGAGAGAGAGAGAGACGAGGGGAAGCGAGACGGGTCAAAGGATCAAGATATGGATAGAAAGAAAGAAAGAAAGAAAGAAAGAAAGAAAAAGAGTGACTAGGGTCATGTTGCATAAGTTTCAATTATTGTAACTTACATGTACCAGCAATAGTAACTATCGGTACCATGGTAACAGCCAATGAGCTCTCATTTTTGCACCTATTGTTATGGTAGTTACCATTGATGGTAAGTTACCATAATTGAAAACATACATGTATATGCAAACGTGGCTCTGTAGATAGAAACCCAGACTGAAAATGGAGAGAAAAGATTTAGATTGAGGTACCAATAATGGAAAGAGAGAACAACAAAGAGAGATAAACAGACAGACAGACAAACAGACAAACAGACAGACACTCAGACAGACATAGAAAAAAGGAACAAACCAAAAAGGATGAGTGACACTTTGAGAAAAGATATTTGATATAGGTTAACTTGACACTTGCAAATGGGAAGGATGCTCTTGAAACCTGACTGATTGTTTAAGGAGCTGCCAAGGTCTAACTAATTATCCAAAGCTTGGGCAGAACTTGCAGTCTAAACTTTCACGAAAAAGGCTCCATATCGATAAGCACTAGACTAAGATGCCTATTACTTGTGGAAATTCTTCTGTGTTCATGTTCTATCATACTCCAGCTAACACTTTGAAACATGCTTTCAAATAGCATAGAACTAATTTATTCCATATGAATGGTTGCATACCAATTGTTTGTGATTCTTCTTACAGATTTTTTTCTGAAAGAGGAATGGGTGTTAGAGGCTGTTCAAATCATTTTTTTGTAAGCCTATCTTTAATGTGTTCATGTTCTATCTCTAATATACCTCATCTGTTAAACAATTCCATTAGCACTCTGTTCCATGACAGCATGTGAGACGTGAAGATCTATTTTCTAAACAGGCCCTTCTAAGTTCTAGTGTGTTCAGATTCCATCAAACTCATTTAAACAAATTTCAAAACATGTTTCTTAACATGATCATCATACCTGAGTCCAGGACAGCACGTTTGACAGGGAAATCTTTATATTATGGAAAGGCGTTTCTAGTGCTTTCATATTCTTTCAAACTCGTTCAATCACCCTTCAAAACATAGGTCCTTGGTTCAGGACAGCATATTTGAGAGGATGATCTTCTTTCTGAACAGGCCTTTCCAGTGTGTTCACATTCTATCAAACTCAATGAAACATGCTTCAACACGTTATTGCTTTAGCACAGTCAACTCACCTTTGTCTATGACAACATGTTTGACAGGAAGATTTCCTTTCTTAACATGCCTTTCAAATGTGTTCACATTCTATCAAACTCATTCAAACACGCTTCAAAACGTTATTTCTTTAGCACAGCCAACTCACCTTTGTCCATGACAGCATGTTTGACAGGGAGATCTTCTTTCTGAACAGACCCTTCTTGTGTCTGTTCAGGTTATCCGGAGCGACGTTTTCAAGATCGTTCTCTCCAGCAGGTAGCTGCTTCTTGTTCCCGGCTCGAGTGATGGCGATCAGGGACGGGCTGTTCTTCAGACTGTGCGGAACAGTGCCTGTCTTTTGCTGCAGTGGGAACAGGGTTCAATGAAACAGTGGTCAAAGCTCAGTACCCGCTTTCCCAAACAATAACATTATTGATGCTAAATATGTTACTCATTGCGGATAAATGGCTACTGATAATCGTTTGTCTCGCAATGTAAGGTAAACGGACTCGAAAAAATCACGACGTTTCCTGAGCCGCTGCAACACTTTGTCAGGTGTGATACAAAATTGTAGTAAGTAGGGGTTTAAATACCATATGGTCAGTGCAGCGCACTAACTGAAATCTGCTCATAAATGGTCCAATACTAATAGCCGGCGTATCCGGGTACTTGACCAACAATAGACCGTTGATGTGCCTCGCATTGACCGGCGGTAACAAGTTACCGACAAAGGACAAAAAGGACAAAGCCACAGGCCGGTAATTACGGGCGACCAATAAGTCCAAGGGTCGCTAATAGGTGCACATTGTTGGGCAGTAACAAAGGCTGGCTTTAGACAAAAACGGGCTACTAAGGCGTATCGAAATAATATTATTCTCTGCCTTGTGCCTTGTCTGTGTTTTGCTGAAGTAGAAACAGGATTCAACAGTTGTCAGCGCTCAGTACCCGCTTCCACAAATGATAATATCATTCTCTGCCTTGTGCTTTCACTGCTATAGAAATAGGGTTAAATAAAACCATGTGCCTTGTCTCTATTTTGGTGCAGTGGAAACAGGGTTCGATAAGGCAGCTCATTGCCCACTTCAGTGAGTAGCAGCAAGTAAAATCATCATGTACCTATATCTACCGGGTATTCAAAGGGTTAGATGTTTTTTATTGATGCAGGTCAAAGTCTCTCCTTAAATTTTTTAAAGATTGATCAATCAAATACAATACTCCGACGAGCACCAGTAAAATATGAATCATACCTCATATCGTTTAGTTGATATAGCGATCCTCATCATGAATGAATAAAATATCACGCTTTGCTTATTTTTCTAACAGACTGATCAATCAAACATACCAGTAAAAAATACAAAATTAGATCATACCTCATATCGTTTAGTCAATATAGCAATCCTCATCATGAATGGGAAAAATATCATGCTCTGCGCAGAATAACTCCACTTCCAATGATTAGCGCATGTGTTCTAACCGAGAAGGGCTTCGATCGAGGGTATCTAACATTCACCCACAGTTAATGATCCAATTTCACCGTTTCTGACTATGGATCAATACTTTACTAAAAATAGCAACCGTTAAATTGGCCTGATGAAGTCGTTATGGAAAGCATCTGTTTAGTGGTAACACGCACTTTGATCGTATTGGTCTACTCCCATAGAATTTAAGGAATCAGGCTCGACTGGCACTTGTGCTAACTTCTGATTCCTGTTAACAACTTCATTATCAACGTTTTCACTGTTGTACAAAGTTGTTCAAAAAGTTGCATCACAAGTAACAAGCTTTATTTCTACATTCATTGTTAGATTCTTGTAAGTTTTTGTTTCTTTATTTTTTTTCTGGGGGGGGGGGGGAAATACATGTTTTCTTTATCATTTATTCAGCCCTGTACATCCAAGTTTTTGTATTGCTATTGTTGCTGTTGTTAATAAATTCAAATTCAAATTCAAATGGTCTATGTCCTATTTTGTTGACAAGCTTAAACTGATATGACGACTTGCGTTAGGATTTTAGAGGTAGAATCCAGAATCAGAATCAGGATTAGGATTAGCGTAAGATTTAGGGCAAAGGATACTATCAGTGTTAAAAAAAAAATCTTCTTTTTTTTATGGCATTAACAAGATTCGGACGAACAGACGGATAACCCAGAAACACAACGCCATCCAGCAATTTTGTAGCAAAGGAATAAAAAAGAAAGAAGCAACAACCGCATTATTTGAGTGACACCCATTCACATACAGTTGGCAGCAAAATTATTCAACCCCCCTCTTATTCTTGACATTCTGTCATAATGAATAATATTGCAGCAGCAGATTGCTACTAAACCATTAAGATAGTTAGCAGACAGTTAATTACTAAAGAATACCGGAGAAAAAATCAAATTTTACTGCATAGGTCATCTGAAACTACAATTTGCGCCCAAAAAGCATGTTGCAAAATTATTCAACCCCCTATTTTACACACAAGAAACGAATGCACAAATAATGACAATTTAAAAGCCAGTGCATATATTCTGAGGTGAATGCTGATTTTATTTATCCTCCACCTGAAACTGGTACCTTTATATGCACAACTAACAAGTTGTAACATTATTCAACCCAGATGGGTGTGTCTTTTAGTACTTTGTGCAGCATCCATTTGCTGCAATGACCTCCTGCAGACGAGATGAATAGCCTCCCACAAGCTTCTCACAACGCTCCTTGGGAATGTTAGCCCATTCCTCTTGCGCAATGCATGTAGGTCTACGTGCTGCAACAGCTTTCTTCAGATCCCACCACAAATTCCCTTTTGGGTTTAGGTCTGGAGACTATGATGGTCACTCAAGGTGCGCAAGAGGAATGGGCCAACACCCCCAAGGAGCGTTGTGAGAAGCTTGTGAGAGGCTATTCATCTCATCTGCAGGAGGACATTGCAGCAAATGGATGCTGCACAAAGTACTAAAAGACACACCCATCTGGGTTGAATAATGTTACAACTTGTTAGTTGTGCATATAAAGGTTCCAGTTTCAGGTGGAGGATAAATAAAATCAGCATTCACCTCAGAATATATCCATTGGCTTTTAAATTGCCATTATTTGTGCATTCGTTTCTTGTGTGTAAAATAGGGGGTTGAATAATTTTGCAACATGCTTTTTGGGCGCAAATTGCAATTTCAGATGACCTATGCAGTAAAATTTGATTTTTTTTCTCTGGTATTCTTTAGTAATTAACTGTCTGCTAACTATCTTAATGGTTTAGTAGCAATCTGCTGCTGCAATATTATTCATTATGACAGAATGTCAAAAATGAGAGGGGGGTTGAATAATTTTGCTGCCAACTGTACATACCTATCAGAAAGGCACCTGCAAAATCCCCGCAAATATGGCGCTTATTTTACAGAAAGTTGGGCAGGTGTATATAAACAGGGTAAACAAAGATTCTAGCCAAACTGTGTCTATTCCCGAGGGCTAGACCTGAACTAATTATGATTTCCTGCGATTACTTCACACTTCCATTATAGTTCTTAAGTCTGCTAGACAGACCTCTTAAACGGAAAACTAAACGGGTTATAATTTCCTCCATGATGTGTCTTCCAGACTTGACGTCTCAAAGGAGAAAGAAGGATCGTTCTGTCAAACTAATCTGTGAGTCCATAATACATGAGCAGCTCACTCCCAAAAGGTAGGCCTAAAGCTGATTTATTAGATAAACATACAGATTTGCACAGGTACCTATGGGCAAAACTAATCAGAATGCACATTATGTTGTCACCTATGGGAGATTAAAACTCAGAAAAGTGATTATTCAATGTGATTATTTTGTCACCTTTGGATGATGGGATTTTCAATTAAAAACCGTGTGGTAATGTGCCATCACATTCGCTTGTATCTAATGATTCAGTTTTAATATGTGCAAGCATGTACTCTGGATCTATGGCTTGGCACAGAAAGCTCAGACAGGTTAATGGGTTGATGGGTTGATATCAAGGAGCGTAACATATTTAGTATTAAGGAGCGTATTGTTTGGAAAATGTGCATATAATTTGCAATCATAAAAAAAATGTTTGATTTAACATCTAAATTTGAGAGAGTGATAATTGAGATAGGGAAAACATGTAGGTAACTTCAGCTGGGTTAGGCTTGGATCAAGGCTGTAGATTGTGTCGACACACTGCATGCATGCACACGTACATGTAGACTTATCACTGCTATTACAATAAAAGTCTGTCTTCCTAGACTAAACATCCTCTCGCCCTCACACTTCCTACAGACAAAACTCTAGCCTACATGTCCAGACTTTGCTGTAGTTTGCAGTAGAGCATCAGAAAGAAACAGACTCCACAGCCTGGAGCTAGACTACAGCTGGGCGTACATACATGTACATGTACGCACACACAAGAGCGCACCGTCTGTTTCTGCAATCACGGTCACAATTTATTGCTTGGCCACATGCTATCTGCAATCCCTCGACACACATAGGAAGTTGTCCAACCATGATTGCAAGCCTCCTACAACTGTAATTCAGCTATATTGGAATTTCTCCTCCGACACTCTCTAGTCTTAAACCCAGACCTTTCAAAAATAATTTCAATAATTTCAACAACGTGAGACAGAAATCAACTTCCAAGCGATTGCAATCAAATGCAAGCATTGTAAGACTTTAAGTGCCATCACTGACTGCAATTGATAACTTAACACCATGATTCATTTATATTGGAATTTCTTTCCTAACGCTTTCTAATCTCCAACCCAGATTTCAAACAATTCGTCTGCTTGTCTCCAGCCTAGACCTTCAACAATAATTTCCACAAGATGAGACAGAGATCGCTTCCGAATTCTCCCTATCGCATATAGCC
The DNA here is from genome assembly GCA_963669155.1 of Arbacia lixula. Classification (NCBI taxonomy): domain Eukaryota; kingdom Metazoa; phylum Echinodermata; class Echinoidea; order Arbacioida; family Arbaciidae; genus Arbacia; species Arbacia lixula. Next base: position 2,034,831 of record OZ022596.1, on the reverse strand, counting down.
AATATCAAGCGATACGATATCACCTCGCGATACCGAGACATGATTGATTGCTCTTGGGACGTATACTTCTGGTAAGAGTTTGGTACGTATTCAATTCACGCAATAACTCACAGAACCTGTAATTTCGACCCTCGTACACCTCGTAATATTAAAATGGAAGGGTTGTTACATGGAGAAGGACTTGAAAAAAAAAAACACTCACTCACGCCGATGTTTTTGCCTACCTCAACATTGATTGTGGATGGTCTAATGAAAGACTGAAAAGATCCAAGCAAGACGATGGCTATAGAATGTTCGTGAACCAGAAGTTCATATCCCAAGATAAAAGGTAAAAAAATTAGAGCGCCACACACATTCAGATTCGGAGAGCTATATGCAATAGGGAGAATTGAATGCAAGCATTGTACCACGTTAAAAGCAATCACTAACTGCAATTGATAAATTAACACCAGGGCCTGTTGCATAAAACTCACCATTGATGGTAACTTTGCTATCAATGGTAATTTCTATGGAAACCTTGAATTTGATTGGCTGTCAATCTGCGTTCCCATGGTAGTTACTATTGATGGCAGAGTTACCATTAACGGTTAGTTTTATGCAACGGGGCCCAGGATTCATTGATATCGCAATTTCTTCCCTGAAGATTTGTAATCTCCACCTCTTGAATTGACCTGTCCAGAAATATATGTAGGCAACATACGGTATATAGTGTGCTCCATCAGTGCTGATGGAGGCTAGGACAAAATGCGACATCTCATTATAGGTATGCAAAAATGGGGCTTGAAAATCACTTTTGAATGAACTATCCAATATATAAATGTGGGCAACAAATAAGGTACTCCTTCCGTGGTAATATTAGAATTGCAATGCATTGGTCGATTCTGTTTTACTCTAAAAAGTTCCCTCTCCTCCTACCTTGGTTAAGAAAAAAAACTATCAATCAAAGCCTTGAAGAAGGCTATGACAGTAAGTGGTATCTCAATATAGGTATGTAGCAAACGCCTAGCTTCGAGGCTTTGAGACATTTCTAAATCAAACTAGAAAAAAAGTATTCATAAGACTAGTCCCTCTATCATGATTGTCTTTTCTCCGTTTATCCCGAACTTTTGGGCAGGCTGGACAGAGGAGTGGAGAATGATTAGTCTACTGCGGCCAGACCCAGTAATTGAATATTAAAGTTTGGATGGAAAATATCTGACCGGCTGGAAGCACAGCTAATGCAGCAATCACATATCGCTGCTTGGAAGAGGAAGCGGGGATGGGGAAGGCATTACACTAATGACCAATCAAGATGTAATATCCACCGCAGTCTCGCCTCAGATTGCACAGCGTCAAGAGAAACGCCCTTTTGGCTATAGGCTCGTTCACATCAGCATTAAAAACTATAAAGGAGTAACATATTATTGCAGCAGTGTATAAATATACACGTTGGAAATCATAAAAGTAGTGTGATAACCTCAGTAAAAAGCAAGTTTTTAATTGTAAAGTAGGGTATCAATTGATTTTAATTTGAAGTACATGTACATAAATTTCATGGGGAAAAAGCAAACAATTGGTAATGGCTGGTTTCTTATTAATGGTGGTAGATAAAATATGCAAAATAAATATGTAACCATAATTATGTCTCCATGTCGGATAAGCTTGCTCTCTTTCTATATTCTTATGCACAAAATTGTAATCTACATTCGTCATGAGCAACGTCCTTTTGGTTATAGGCACGTTCACACTCTAAGGGAGAGTATTCATGTCGGATTAGCTTGCTCTCTATATTCTTATGCACAACATTGCAATCTACATGGCTGCTCCATACATGGGATGGAAATTTGGACCTGGTAGAATCAATATACTAAGAAACCACTCACAGAGCATCAGTACTAGAATGCAAGTAGGGGCATGTTTATCAACTCTTTTTTTGGGTAGAATTAAGGTTTCCAAACACGTTTATTTTTTTTTTAAACGTGTTTAAACGAGTTGATAAACGCAAAGGTGCTTTGATTAGGGGGTTTGAAAAGCTGTTTTGAAACATGCAAATTTGTACGATCCTAGACACGTTTAAATTTTAAACACATTTAAAGAAGCGAGATAAACGCAAAGCTGTTTTGAAACGCGTTTAAACCACATGTTTTTAGTGACAAGGCCGGTTTTCAACTTTGGGCGATAAACGCATTTGGAAACGCCTTTGGAAACAAGTTCGTAAAGGCCTTTGGAGTTGATAAACGCACGATTTTTTTAAACGTGTTTGGAAACGCATTTGGAAAAGCATTGGTAAAGGCCTTTGAAAGCGCGCTTAAATTTCTGAAGAGTTGATAAACACGGCCTATGTCATTGCTATGTTTGCCATGTTCTTATGTATGACAGCAAACCTGGACAATTACAACAGATGCTGTATGAAAAAGGGTTTGATTAGCCGTGATATGTGGTTCATAAGACAGATCATGAAAATCAAACGGACAGATAGGGTAAGCAACGAAGAAGTACTACAGTCAGTCGGAAACTATTATTTGAAATAGCGATGAGAATACATAAAGGAGAACTTGGGAATTTGTCAATGACAGGAAACATTGAGGAAAAGAGGAAGATGAAGAGCACTTTAGATGGATAGCTTGATGAAATGGCTTGAGGAGAGAGGAGTAGAGGATTGAGTACGACTTATAGAGAAGGCTAGACACAAGGAGTTGTGGAATAACATGATTGCCAAAGTCAATCAGTACATCACCTGATAGAATCATCTGATCCGGTGACTGGGGCATTGATAAAGCAAATCCCTCATGAAATACAGTATTCACAATGATGCAGCTACAATGGTTAAATAAAACCTTGCTTTTTTATCTTCCCATGGGTATAAACTGTATGTTTAGAGACAGGATAAGCCTTTTAAAGGTTAAAAAAAATTGTCTAAGTACCACAGAAAATGGAAACAAACATTGTATAAGAACTTCCCTCACAATATCAGAAATGGAAACCAAAGAATGAATATACAGTAGAGCCTGAGATCAACGTCACAGCTGATTGCAATCAAATGCAAACAATGAAAACAAGGATAGTTTTTGGCTTTTAATAAGGAGTTCAAAGCTTTGGCTGTAAGATTTTCTGCACCTGGTTCTATACCAGTTTTAGTCAACTTGTAAATAATGTGTATTATAAATGCTACCATCTATTTGATATGTTCTCACTAGTCAGTTGTATTCATGTTTAGTTACATTCTTCATGCGTGTAATTTCATACATTATATAATTATTTATTGTTGTTGTTCCGTGAAATTAACTATGTAGTATGTTCATGAATTGTTTTCCCAAGTCTGTTATACATTATACATGTATTGTTATTTATGTTTGTTTGGACTCTCATACCCCGAAAGGGGGTCTTTAGAGTCAATAAAATTCTAATAATAAATAAATTCCAAAATAAATTCTAAAATTCTAATACCAGGTTCACAAAACCTGCTGATCTACCTCACGTTTCATGACTTTTATAAAAAGAGCTATCCTGTCTTTGCGGTTGATACCGTCTGAAAGAAAAGACAAATCTACATTTCCTCAAAGAATTGAAGAGTACACTTCACATCAAATTTTTGGTTATCAAAAAATGCATGCCTTTATACGCTCAAAACTTGATCTTCCGCTTCATTTTTTTTCTTTGTTAATTTCCACAGTTCTAATTTCTACATGCAAGGTCAGTATGGGTTTGTCACATTTTTTTTCTCCACTCAAAATCCAAAATCCAAGGACTATCCATGAAGGTGTTGCATGCCAGTACATGCTAATAATGAACATTAGCCTGAGTTCAACGCTTTGGGACACTTAAAATCCAAGTACATGTATAGATTCAAGTCAAATACTAACAATAGTATACAGTAGGGCCTGAGATCAACGTCACAGCTGATTGCAATCAAATTATGCAATCAGCTCCATACATTTACTGCAGTCTGACTGCAATAGATTGCAACCAGCTGTGACGTTGATCTCAGGCCCAACTGTACCTCTAATCTCCTTGCAGTGTTAATAACATAGAGAATGATGGGTCTAGTGTAGCAATGGCCATGTTGCAGACAGGTTTTAAATTATTGTAACTTACCATCAATGGAAACTACCATGGCAACAGCCAATGAGCTCTCATTATTGCTCCTGATGGTAAGTTACAATAATTGAAAACCTACATGTATAAGCAACATGGCCCAGACCTGTTTACTGTAGAGTTTGGAATAGAAATATCCAACCTGACAACAAAACACAATGAATACAAATTCCTGCTCCAGGAAGTCTTTCGTAGTCTAGCGCCCTCATCATGTTAAGTGTTTCGATCCAAAGTCCAATCCTCTATCTCAAATGTACAGTTACAACTGATATCAATCACAAGTCAAGTTGTAATCAATCCCAACTCTTTTTAAAACAGGGCCCTGATTTCTAAGCTCAGTTAGTTGTGCCAAAATAAAAATTGAGAATATGAACTACGATAATATGACTGCACACCTTCGGATTGTAAACCTCGGCCCTTCTATCTCGACACTATCTCGAGTACTTGCAAACTTTTACAATGGCAGAGGCATAAAAAGGGCAAAAAAATGTGAGCGCAGTCTGATATGGAGACTAGCAAACTGATATAAGTTCTTACATGTTGGTGCTATCAAACATAATTTGTTTGTCGTGGAGTTATTTTATCACTCTGTAATTGCACAGGCTTTGTTACTACAACCCTGTATCTGAGAAACAGATTAAGAAGTCAAGGTTGATGGAGAAAACAGAAGGAAAGCTATGATTTGCCTCTGACTACAGATCAAAACTTGACCTGTCATGAAATGTCTGCTAAACGTGTAAAATTAATGCAGGGAGAACAAACAGGCTGAAGACAGGGTGTCACTTTTGCAGGTCAAACCAAGGATGTTCAAGCACATGGATATACATCGCTTTGAACAAGGTTTGATGCCGCCACTTAATATTCATGACTAGCAGCTGCTCTCAACAACATGAACAATGTGATGCATGCGCGATTGCGTCACGTTAACCTGGATTTCAAAATAGGTCATACGCATTCCTATACATGCATACATTACAGCTTTTGCTGCTGAACTTTTAATTTTGTCACTAAGTGCTTCTTACGTAGTTAAAAAGGACGAGCGAATACAAAATTTTATACTTTTGAGATGGAATTACTAGCTTGGGCGCGATTCGCCTCATTTTTCATGTTACTTGTCCGAAAGGAAAATATCTGAAAGTAATGTTTCATGCAATTTTGTAAACAGGTATGATGCAGAACATTGTGAAATTGAGACTTTTATACTGCCACTTGATATCACGTTTAGAGCCTTTTTGCCATATTGTAACGCTATTCCTCAATTGAATCTTTACTGATGCATCGTAGGTATTACATGTCATAACTGCGCAAGCATATGGGGTGAGGATATTTCCCCAAATTCTTCTGCGCATCCGATTTTGTTTTTACGTCAAATGCAGGCAAAACTCATTCACAGAATGAGCTGCTTCGAACATGGGAGATCAAAGACAAAATCTTTGTGAAGGGTTCTTTTGTGACGAGAAGGAGAGTACAATGAATGTGCATTAATTAAACGGCTGATGGATATCCATGTGCTTACACATCCTTGGTCAAACAAATAAAATGTTGTACAAAGCATGGTAAATGGAAGAAAATATTGTATAAGAACTTCTCTCCCAATAGTATAGCTAGAAACTGAATATAAGCGGAATTATAACACTCACAAGCTTTCATCAACATCTATGTGACAGAAATGATATCACATAACACAAAAGCAATGCAAAATGGGAGAAACAACAAAACAATAATCATAAATGACCTGAATCAAAACATTGACTCACACAATCACACTTGGGCCCGGTTGCAAAAAACTAACATTTGATGGTAACTTTGCTTCCAATGGCTACTTCTATGGAAACCTTAAATCTGATTGGCTGTCGAGTGGTGTTACCACGGTAGTTACCATTGGTGGTAGAGTTACGATTAATGGTAGGTTTTATGCAACGGGGCCATGGAGGTGAAAGATGCGCCGTTGTAGAGAGACACATTTCCTGCAACTTTCAGTATTGCTACCGGCCTTTGAAAGTGGGAACTGTATATCATATCCGAAAACCCAAACAATACAGTCCCAAGGGCAATAATTGATGCTTTAGAGTGAAAGAGTTTGTGAGCAATCAAAAAAAAAAAGTTTGATGTTGCATGGTTTGGGGGTGTCTTTATAAAACGGGAGGGGGCGGGGACAGAAAATAAAAAGGTTACGTAACAAAAACTGGTTGATAGCTCTGATGCAGCGTCAAAGAATAAATAGTAGCTGAGGTGTATATATATTTTAGCCACACAACTGCGTAATTTCACAAAAGACAGTGGATTAAATATTTGCTACAAAGATAAAAGCTGATAGGAGCAAAAACTGGCAGAATTCATAGATGCTTTTACTTGATGAAATTATTAAGAGCGCATGAATAGCTTGTGATAAAGACAATTTTAAGTGAAGCAGTTTAGCTCACAATTTTTGATCATTTTCAAAATAAAACATCACACGTCCAAGATCTATTCATTTATTTCTCAATATCTATTTTCCATTTTAAAATTCTGGTGATATCAGTGTTTTCAATGATATTACATAAAACTGTGATAAAATGGATGCACGGATATTCCACTAAATTTACATTTGTCTGCTTTGATGTATCAAATCATCATATAGCAGTATAATTTGTTATATTCATTGAGAAAAATATCTTTTTTGTAAACCTTTTTTTCTTTGAGACATGTTCGCACTCACAGCAAATAAACATAGAATTGTTTAATTTTTTCATCTTCTCCATCAAATTTTTCCTCTCTTTTGGAGTTCATTCTCTTTTCTACTTTGTTATTCCTTTTTTTTGGAAGGGTAAAGAATGGAAGAAAGCAGGGTGGCTATTTATGATCTACTTTTCAATTGTTTATTTTCTTTTTAACTGAGGTTTTCAACTGAGATTTTGTAGAAGGGTGGGGGCAAGAATGGGGGCTTTTGTCTGATTTTGACAGCAGGGGCAGCGGGGGGAGGGGGCGTGTCTCTACAACCGCTCACCTTCCACTCCTCCGGTGTGTTTGTGGTCATCGTCATGGCAGCAGCTGAAGAGGACGAGGAGGAGGAATCGCAAATTACCATGGAGATGGGCCGCTGGTCCTGCACCGAGATGCTGCGCTCAAAGTTGGCGTTGGGCATGGCGTGCGAGTTAGCGCTGGTGCTGGATCCGGTGCTGCCCCGGTGGAGACCGCGCTGGAGCGAGGCGTGGACCGTCTCGGTGAGGGGGCTCTCGGAAGGGGGAGGGGGTGGGGCGCCGTCGTGGGGGGTCGGGGAAGGGGGAGAGCCAGGCGTATTCATGGGACTGCTCTCGTGTGTGACGGATGCATCCCGGGATGAGCTCTCTGCAAAGACAACAAGGATTGTCACACAATTCACATCATAATCATAGAGAAAGCTCTATAAAGAAAACAGGGAATAAATGTTACATAACATACTTCAATGACCTTGAACTGGCACAATTTATATTTCCACTACTTTCCTGTCCTTACCCTCTGACTCGAAAACTCTTGTTTGGTGCCAGCCTTGGCCAGCTGTTTGTACATCGGCATTCCTAATAATCAAAAAGTTATGTCAAAGGACAAAACAACTTGCAATGACTTCTCTAGCTAGCACACATTGCACTAGCTTTGTCTTTCCTAACCTTCTGAGTCAGAGCTCTTGTTAAGCCTAATGCCACGTTCAAAAAGTTATGTCAAAGGGCAAAACAACTCACAACGACTTTGTTACACTACCATTGTCAATCCATACCCTTTAAGTCAAAACTCTTTTTGAGCCTGATGCCAGCCTTGGCCAGCTGTTCGTTCATTGGCTTACCATAAATATCAAAAAGGTATGTCAAAGGACAAAACAACTTCTCTAGCTAGCACACGTCGCACTAGCATTCTCTATGCTTACCCTCTGAGTCGAAGCTCTTGTTGAGCCTGATGCCAGCCTTGGCCAGCTGTTCATGTTGGTCTAAGGCCTCCAGGCTGTAGCTGCGAGCGTCGTGGTGGTGCTCGCCGTTGATCCTGCCGACGGGTGAGGATCCTGAGGTGAGCACCCCTCGGTGGAAGGCGATCTCCATGTCCTGCGCGCCGCTCAGCCTGTCCATCTCCCGAAGTTTCATCCGCTGGACGTCTTCCTTTTCCCGCTGGGCGATGAACTCCAGGTTGGCGTAGATGGGGTCTCCGGGCAGGATCTCCTCCATGGTATCCAGGAGGTTGTTGTTCGGTGGTTGCGTTGTGGTGGTGGTGGTCGATGGGGATCGCCGGTGGTCGTCTTGGGACGGCGGGCCGACGTGGACGTACGTGGGTCCGTTGAGGTCTTCCGAGGACTGGGAGCGTTGCGAGTCGGACGTGACCGGACGGTTGGAGGAGTCCGAATGATGCGACGAGATGGATGTCTGCGAGTTCTGCGAGAGCTGGCTGTCTGAGTGTTTATGTATGTGCTCGCCGCCGCCGCCACCCACGCCGCGTGGGTCGGGGTAGGCGGACTGGCCGTAGCCCGGCACTAGGTGGCGGTCTTTGATGCTGGGGTACTGCGAGGAGGAGTCGAGGCTGGAGGAGGAGTCGGGTGTGGCTGTGCGGTTGAAGTTGTTGGAGCCCGGTGGGGAGAAGGAGGAGTCCATGGGGCTGGCGAGCCTAGGGCTGTCCATGTCCCTGCCTGGGTATCCCCCTCCCTGACCGCTAAAGCCCTGGGTCTGGATCTGAGGGGGGAGTTGACCACGCTGCCCCTGCCCCTGCCCACCAAAGAACTGCTGGAATCGCTCCCCGGACTGCGAGTGCGGGAGATTGGCGTTGGGACTCTGCGGCCCTCCCGTGAATGTCCGCTGCATCGCCGCAGTAACCCCCATCTTCGGCATCTGCTTCTTCTTCTTGCTACGTGGTGAGGGCGCTGTTCGATTCCGCTCCTCGCCATGGCTGGACACCTGGCTGTCTGACCGCTCGTGGTGATGATGGTGGTGCGGTCCGCCCGGCTGCTGCCCGGCGGACTGCATCTCCAACGATCGCCGGCGCTGCGGCGCGTACCCGTCGGCAGACTGGTGCGAGGATTGCGATGCGCGGCTATCAGGGCGGTGACGCTCCTGCGACTGGTCCGAACCCTGCGATAGGTTGCCACCGGACCCCTCCCGATGCATCACCTCCTGGATGGTGTGACCCGCTGACCGGCCGATGGACCCAAGATCGTAGCGGTCGCGGCCGTGGGTCGGGTAGCGACCGAAGTTGTTGGCTGGGTGACCCTGCTGTTCGCCCCGCACTTTGGAGATGTCCATGGGTTCGCTGTCTGATCGCATCCTACCCTGTTGGACATATGGCACCTATGCAGCAGGGCAAGACAAAGACGAAAACACAAAGTGGCTTAGATGTTATCAATAAACACTTCAATTGTCCAAATTCTTCTGTATTTCAGTAGCCTACTGTAGCCTACTGCCACCACAAAGAGTGCAAAATACTGTAGTTTTGAGATCACCATCACCATCAATGTTTAAAGTCCGTTCTTCCCACTTTGTGGGGTTGGATGGTTAATTTCCTTGATGGCTCTCCTCCATACTGCTTTGATTGTTTCCTCCAATGTCTTGCGAGGTACTTTCAATAAATATCCATCTCCCTATTTTCACTCTTTCCTTTCCTTTTTGCACCCAATAAGTAGATCAAATATCCTAACAGGATACAACCACACATAATGTTCTCAAACATTGTACCGTTTTCTAAATAATATTGCTTTGTTCTATGTAGGTGTACATATATGGAGCCTACTCTTACAACTGAAAAGCAAAGAGATTAAAAACACTAGCTTTGAGTTGCGAGCTGGCAACCGGTGTAGTTTCTTGAGGAGTGGGTGATCTAAAAACACAGAGTGCACTCAGCCTACCTGTGGCAAGGGATGTTGATGCTGGTGGTGATGATGCTGTTGCGCATGCTGTAGCTGTTGTTGTTGTTGTTGCTGGACCTCCTGGGCGTATCGTTGTGACCTTTGACCCCTGGGGGACCCATGCACCACCCCCTGGTGGTGGTAGCCCAGCGCATGGGCCGTGGCAAGTTCGTTGAATCTGGACCTGCAGGTTTGAGTCAAGTCAAGTTTTCGGACCAAAAGTTACCCAAAAAAAATAAAAAAGGGACAAAAATACAACCAAAATTACATAAATAAAACTCATCATTTATCTCTGTCATCACTGATAACTACCATGGTAACACCGCTCAACAGCCAATCAAATTCAAGTTTTACCTAGCAGTTGCCATTGATAGCCAAGTTACCACTAATGGTAAGTTTTATGCAACAGGGCCTAGGCATGAAATGTAGCCCCACATATCCATCTTTATGTTATGTTCCCTGCTCTCTATCAAGAGCGCATGTTCACTCTATTTTAGTGAGCGCAAATTGTATTTTGTGATTTATCGCAACTTCACTTCTGATTGATACCACTTGGAACTTTTGACACTTTGAACATTAGAGGGTGTGGACTTACGATTGATTCAGATCAATCGCAACACTTTATAAGAGTCTCATTCAATCTGTTTATTTTTCCTATTGTTTGTTTAACTGTGTATTATATTATATATTTAATCATTTGTTACATTGTATTAAGCCAACTATGTTTTTTTTTAAACTCTGTTCTCCATCTTAATTTTGATTTTGATTATTTATTCTTTTATTGCAACTAAATGTTGAAGGGCAATTCCACAGGTTTGGTTAAAGTCATGTAACATGAGTAACCAAAGCCTCTTTACATGATTGAAAGAGAAGTTTCTGTGCTGAGGATATGATTGCGTGTCATCGAAAGGTGGACTGTTTGCTTCTTAACTAATTATTTACATAATCTCTGCAAAACTATAACAGAATATAAAATAAAGAAGCTTTGGTTACCCACATTACATGACTTTAACCAAACCTGTGGAATTGCCCTTTTACATTTTAGTTGCAATATATAAATAAATAAATAATCAAAATCAAAATGAAGATGGAGAACAGAGTTTAAAAAAGAAGCTGCTCATACCAGAATTTTTGTATTATCATATTGTTATATACAAATGTATTTTATTTTTCCTGTTGGAAATGAAAATAAACGAATTTGAATTTGAATTTGATACCTCTCGACCTGGTCCGAGGCCCTGCGCTGCCTCGCCTGCTGGGGCGGCCCGGTGTGGATATCCGCCTGCCCATCCCCCTCTAGCCTCTCGTTGTCATGGGGATGGCGGTGGGCGTGGCCAGGGTGGGGCCCGTGGGCGTGGTGGTGGTGGTGGTGGTGACGGGGGTGGCGGTTGTCGTCGCGGTGCCGGTGACGATGCCTCTGCTGGAGAAGACAGAGAGATGGGTACTGAAATGTTAATCATGATTATTACAAGGATATAGTCCAACCTGTACATGACTGAAATATTCTGTTATGACTAGAAATTAGGCCTCTATGTACAGAATTCTTTAATAAGTTCTCACAGTTAGATTTTCTGACTTTGTGTACCCAGTGGGGTGTTTCACCACGCTGTTCGTAAGTTACTAACGACTTTACGAGCGACTGGTGATCCCTTCTTGTGCTAAATGCGAAACAACACTTTGTGTCATTGAGAATCTGATTTAGCACAAGAAAGGATCACCAGTCGTTCGTAAAGTCATTCGTAACTTACAAACAGCTTGATGAAACACCCCACTGGTCCAATTAGGATGTCAAAATTTGCCATGGAACTGCTACAGTAACCAAAGGGTTGTGTCATAATTGTTATAAGTTATTTGAAGTTCATTCACAGCCTATTGTCCATTGTCCAAGCAGCAGATTGTATGGGAGTCGTGCTGCTCAGCCTCTGAGTGGAGAAAAGGCCAGCCCGCATGTACTCAGGCTCAGTAAAGACCGAGTTAATAAAAGTTCAAATGAGAAATAAGAAATGCTGTCTGTATAGGTGCGTCTTCATTAGCCTGATCAGACAAAATAGCGAGCTATTTTGCTAATCCGGGGAACTAGCCTGAAGTTGCAATCACGTCTTCATTAGCTCGAAACTCAAGTTGCATAAATTATCCCGAGTTTCGCACATACCAGCAGTGTGCGACGGGAATAGTCCACGGCCGCATGGCTTCGTTTGTGAGCTCGCATTCACGCACGTGTAAAAACCTATTACGTAAACAATGCCTCGTGGGCGCTGATGCATGCCGGGATCGAGAAATTTTCAGGCTAATGAAGACGCTCCGAACTAGTTCGAGCTACATGTAGCTACATCTAGCCCAAGATTTCTTGGGAAATTTTCTCATCCAAATAGCGAGCTATTTTGCCTGGTCTGGCTAAGGAAGACGCAAATAGCTAGCTATTTCGTGATCTGGCTACCTAACCCGATCAGAACAAGCTCGCTATTTTGCCCACATCGGGCTAATGGAAACACACCTTATGTGCAAGTGTTTTTTCCTATGCAGGTGGTTGCTATAGGAGCACTACTGAGTACTACACACAATGTTCAAATAATGATGATCCTGATGTTAATGATCATAGCGTTAACAATAACAAATATTATCACAATGGCAAAGGAAATATGATGATTACAATATGTTGATGATAGTGGGATTTCAAAATGACAACAAAGTGATAATTATAGCGATAATGATGATGGATGATGATGATGATGATGATGATGATGATGATAATAATAATGATTTTAATAATGGTGTTAATAATAAAAAGAGAAAAAAATATATGATAATGATAATATAATCATTTCAAATGATGAAAAGAATAATAATTACAATAACAATATGAATCAAAATAGTGATAATAAAAACAATTAAGAAAAAAGAAAGAGTATAATGAGAAGAATGATAATGAGTAATAATAATAATTTTCATTTATCTTGTTTCTATGTATTATGACTACTTGTTATTGTATTTATCTTGTTTCTATGTATTATGACTATTTGTTATAGTTTTCACCTTGTTTCTACATGTATGTATTATGAAAATTTGCTATTGTACTTATTTTGTTTATATGTAATGTGTAGAGCAGTATTTTAACTGAAAGGGATACCCTGTTGAAATAAAGCTCAATAAATAAATTAGCATAAAAAAGAATAATACAAATAAGAATATTCAACAAAACTAAGTCATGCTAAGAATAAGAATATCAAGCTTGAGAATAAGACTAATAACAGTAATCATCACGCAAACAAACGAGTCTCAGAATAAACAGGAGAATAAGATTAAGCATGAAGATAAGAATAAGACTAATAATTGTAATTATGACACAAACAAATAGTTTATTGATTTAGTCCTTCACAATCATTTTGTGAAGGTGGAGCCCTGAGTCCTGGGGCCATATTCATGAAACCTTACTAGCCCAGCATGTTACTAAAAATGCATGTAGCTGAACGCACTTTAGTAACTAGTATGCTTTTCACACTGGCAAAAATTAGCCCCGTACTATCCTTAGCCCCGTACTATCCCTAGCCCCGTACTATTTTTTGAAGCTTTTCACACTGGCATTTCTTAGCCCCGTACTATTTCTTAAACCCGACTAGCTTTTCACACTGTTCTCACTCGAAATCATTAGCCCCGGACTTTCTCGACAGCTTATGAATATTTATGAGTGTACGTCTTGCACATCGGCTCTTTACCACTCCGCATCAAGGTCACTCGCCCGTCGGGCCTTATCTGATTGGTCTCGGCGTTTCTGCCTTGAGAGCTGACACCGCATTTCCTTAGCCCCATACTATTTTTCATTTCTTTTCACACTGGCGTTCTTAGCCCCGGACTATTTGGCTTGGCCCTGCAATTGCGGTGTTAGCCCTGCTTTTTTGCAGGGCCAAATAATCCCGGATTATTGGTGGGGCTAGCCTACTTTGGTAAAAACCAATGTGAACAGAAAGTGGTCTAAGCTTAGCCCCGTACTATAGGTGGGGCTAAGGCCCCCCCTTAGCCCCACCTATAGTACGGGGCTAAGGAAATTTTTGCCAGTGTGAAAAGCATAATAGAAGGGACTAACAATGTATGCACAGTAGCAACATTTGAGTCATGTGTTCTTAATTGATGTATCCTTTTATTGTGACACTGCTCAGCTTTGATTTCTCTATTGAACTGTACAGGGGTTTGTATTGTTGAAAGGCATTGGCCCTGATGCAAGTATTGTTATGCTGGTGTATGTGTGGGTATGTAGGGGAGACACAAAAGGAGAGAATGAAAGAGAGAGAGAGAGAGAGAGAGGGGGGGGGGGAGGGAGAGGGAGAGAGAGACAGAGAGAGAGGGGGGGGATACTAAGAGGGAAAGCTCTATCGAGAGCTGAGAGCTGCTCTGTATATGAGAGAGAAAGAGAGGGAGACAGATACAGAGATAGACAGAGGTAAGAGAGGAAAGAGGTAGAGAAAGTGTGAGACAGAGAGACAGGGTGACAGAGAGAGAGAGAGAGAGAGAGGGGGGGGGGTATGGTGAAAGGGGAAAGTGAGCAAAGGAGAGGGAGAAAATGAGAGAGAAAGAGAGATATGGTGAAGGGGGGAAAGGGGCTAAGGAGAGGGAGAAAAGGAGATAGAAGGAGAGAGGAGAGAGAAAGAAAGACAGAGAAAGACACAAACACAGAGACATTGACACACACACACATATACATGAATCTCCCTGGACAGACAGACAGACAGACAGGCAGAAAGACTGTCAGCCAGGCAGACTGACATTACAGACCATTCAACACAACAATGGAGCATACATTCTCCCATGGACAAAGACAAACACTTAGTCATAAAAATTTAAATTACGGAACAGCACAATTTCATTATTCACGAATCGACAGCTGGCATAACAATAAGACGAGCTTGCCAAATCTTTAATTGGCGACAGCCATGAACTATATTTAAAACAAATAAAACCAATGCAGCATGTACTACAAGATACACATGCACAATTCACATAATGATAAAGCACAAGAACATTGTGCACAAAAGGTAGTGGATGGTAGTCATAAGGATTTAAAGACTGCTATCAAATTGGCAACAATTTACGTGCGCTTATCGAGTGCTGTTGTGCAATAAAAAAGATAAACGAGAGACTAAAATACATAATTAAAATGGTCAGTTTTGTTCTCGTAGTCCTTGACTGGTAATGAATGCAAATTAATTCATCATATCTATTAATTTAAATAAACCATTTCATCACCAGGGCCTTTTTAAAAACAAAACTGATCACTACAGCGCCGTTTGGCTTTTAAATTAGCAGCACTACCCTTTTAAAACTCAAATTGGCAACACTATCTGTGTACTTACTGAATGCTGCTGCTTGTGTTTGTGCATGTCGCCGTCATCCTGCCTAGCCTCCGTGTTCAGCTTCAGAGTCTGTACATAGCGAATGAGAGAAGGAAGGATAAGATTGTATTCACAGAATAGAACAGAACCCATACGACAATCTTCAAATTGGCAACACTATCTTTCAGGGAAAACAACAGAGTCTGTACATAGCGAATGAGAGAAGGAAGGGAAAGGTTGTATTCACATAATAGAATAGAACCCATACGACGATCTTCAAATTGGCAACACTATCTCTCAGGGAAAACAACAGAGTCTGTAGCGAAAAACAGAAGGAAGGGAAAGATTGTATTCACAGAATAGAGCAGAACCTATACAATGATCTTCAAATTGGCAACACTATCTCTCAGGGAAAACAACAGAGTCTGTAGCGAAAAACAGAAGGAAGGGAAAGATTGTATTCACAGAATAGAGCAGAACCTATACAATGATCTTCAAATTGGCAACACTATCTCTCAGGGAAAACAACAGAGTCTGTAGCAAAAAAACAGAAGGGAATTTAAAGATTGTATTCACAGAATAGAATAGAACCCATAAGATGATCTTCACTATCTCTCAGGGAAAACATCCAATCATTAATGATGAGGGCATTATATCTAAAACCTTGGCCTGTCACGCGTTTGTGTTTTGTGTTGCGTGACAAGTATAAAATTAAATGTTGTGCGAAAATTTACAAGACTGTGGGTGCTCAACCACCCTGAGCCTAAATGTTTTATTTCCACCACACCTGACTAGAAAGGCCCTTGAATAAAGTTTCTCATTCAAGCTATCAAGACCACCTGTTTCAGTGACCATTTCAAGTTTTTCTAACTGACGAGCTATCTCACCTTATTCATCATGTGCAAAATCAATGAATTCTCTTTCATTTCATGGTCTTTTTATGTGTCTACATTTGATTACAGTATACAAAATGTGCACCCAAAAATGATGTGGCCCCTTTCTCAGTTGATCTACTTTACTTAGCATTTGTTTTCTAGTAGAGTCTATGTAATGTGAACTGGGCTGGGCGACACTTGAAGAAAGGTCAAAGGTTAACCTCAAACTGAAGGATATTTTGACCATGCATGATGAGTATACAACTACCACATTATCCCTAACCCTAATGCTAATCACTATGTCCCTAATCCAAACATTAATCTCCGAGCACAACAAAACTTGGATCCTTGCCCCAACACAGAATGTAACAATAACAACATTCTATTACAGCATTTAGAATATGACCCCCCCCCAAAAAAAAAAAAAATAAAAATAAAAATAATAATAATAATAATAATAATAATAATAATAATAATAATAATAATAATGATAATAATAATAATAATAATAAATGAAAATAATAATAATAATAATGATATTAATAAAAATAACAATAATAATAATGATAAAAATAAAAAATAAATAAACAAAAAAACGAATAAATAAATAAACAAATAAATAAATAAATTTTTAAAAAATGAATAAATAAATAAATGTACTGAATTAAAAAGTACACCTAATTTCTGGCCTCTTTGTCTACTCAGCTTTCTAGTACATTCTGTGAAATGTGAACACTAACACTAACACTAACACTAACACTAACACTAACCCTAACCCTAACCACTATCTTTCAATGAGTACAACACAAATCAACTACAGCATATATGGAATGTGTAACACTCCTACTGAATTAAACAGCAAACCTAATTTCTGGCCTCTTTGTCTACTCAGCTTTCTAGTCCATTCTGTGAAATGTGAACACTAACACTAACACATTACACTAACACTAACACTAACACTAACCCTAACCCTAATCACTATATTTTCACTGAGTACAACACAAATCAATTCCAGCATATATGGAATGTCTAACGCTCCTACTGAATTAAACAGCACACCTAATTTCTGGTCACTTTGTCTACTCAGCTTTCTAGTCCATTCTGTGAAATGTGAGCACTAACACTAACACTAACACTAACCCTTACCCTAACCACTATCTTTCACTGAGTACAACACAAATCAATTACAGCATATGGAATGTGTAACACTCCTACTGAATTAAACAGCACACCTAATTTCTGGCCTCTTTGTCTACTCAGCTTTCTAGTCCATTCTGTGAAATGTGAGCACTAACACTAACACTAACACTAACAATAACACTAACACTAACCCTTGCCCTAACCACTATCTTTCAATGAGTACAACACAAATCAACTACAGCATATATGGAATGTGTAACGCTCGTACTGAATTAAACAGCAAACCTAATTTCTGGCCTCTTTGTCTACTCCGCTTTCTAGTCCATTCTGTGAAATGTGAACTAGGCTTGCGCCGCTTTCAGAAAGGTCACCACCGGCAGCTCAGAGCGAAGGGTCTTTTGACGGTGCATTCATGACCATTAACCAACCTACAACACTGCTCGACCATGGCGTAATGCAATGTTATTCACATACTACAATGGACCATATTGCTGTGTTTATTTACATTACAAGGTTACAAAGTGACAGCAAATATTGGTTGTATTATTCAAATAGAAGGTATAGAATAGAATGGAAGAAGAAAATGCATTCTCACTATGTTTTTTTTTTTTTTTTTGGAGGGGGGGGGGGGAAGCGTGGTATGCCTATTTGCTACATAGACACCATTCTCTCAATGGATTTCCACTTCATTTTATGATTTCTTTTCACGTGTCTTCTTGTTTAACTTTGATTTCCTTTTCTCTCCTCTCTTCACCTCGTTCATTTCATTTCATTTCATTTTATGATTTCTTTTCAAATGTCTTCTTGTTTAACTTTGATTTCCTTTTCTCTCCTCTCTTCACCTCGTTCTTTATCTCCTCTCTACATCTCTTTCTTTCTCCGCTGTTTTCCTGTTTGCTGCTAGCATCTCCCATCACGACAAAACAAGAAAATTCATGAGCGACAAAAATAGGAAGGCACCCAAGTCAAGAAACCCTAGGTGAAAATTCAAAAAGCTTGTCATTACAGCAAGCAGTAGCAACAAGCCACTTCCCTGTCAAGTGAATGTCAATTAAACGGATGGTATAAAGTTGGTTTTAATGAAAGCTGAAACATGAAAGAAACCAATTAGTGAAGGTTTGGTGAAAATCCGTCAAAGGATAAGAAAGTTGTGATCTTTTGAAATGTTGATTTTGTGACACCACATGCAAGGTGCTTTCCCAAATGTTGTGTGCTGTATGATTCCATAAATTGCTTTGTTTTTGATGGGGGAATAATTTCTGTTCATAGAGGTATGTACGTAAAGTCGTTTATGATAATGATTTATCAAATGCACAGGTAAAATGATGCATATCCTTTTGAGAAAATGGACAAATAAATAATAAGTAACTACACAACATTATGCAAGAGCACCTCGCATGTGATGTCACAAAATAAGAACTTCAAAAGATAATAACTATTTCATCCTTTGACATATTTTTGTCAAACCTCCACTTATATGTTTCTTTCATGTTTCTGCTTTAATTGAAACATATTTTTTTCCAGGATGAACTCTCCCTTTAATCTCAGGGTCAACTATCCCTTTAACACCCTCTTCCTACATAGTCACTATCATTCCACATACATCAACTATTCATGAGCCAATGATGCATTTCTGCATGCATAATAAACATTATATTCCACATACTAAGAATGTTGCTATATGATTGGTCAAGAGTTGATCACGTAATGAAGCGTAGTTTTTCCCATCTGATCACCTGAGCAGAAAAGTTCGTTACACTGTAAGTGATAGTACTTTTTTGAGAAGGAAAGTTCGTTACACTCTAGGTGATAGTACTTTTTGGTTTCGCTGATCTCTTCACTCCTCACAGTCCAAACGCGTGATCAATATTTTGAGTACGCGCGAAATAAAAGTGCGTAGCTCGGACTATCGGCGCAGACGACACCGCGGTGCGCGCGCGGAAATTAAAATTTTTGGTTATAGCGCGCTGCGCCGCGCGCGTACGTACAAAGCAATGCAGGCCTTCCATTTCCCCCACACAGTACTTCACCAAAGCAAGTGTGCAATTCTCTACCACCTCGTACCAAAATTGACCTAGAATTTCACTTGCCTGTAATTTATTACAATTAAAGAGTATTCTCGGAGGACCTATGTTCTCACCGATACCGCACAGGTAAGAGAATTTCGATTACTTCTTGCTTTTCCGTCAAAATCTTAACAATTTGCATCACCATGTCATAGTGTTCGTTGGAATTTGTAGAGTCCATATACTGTAGCAACGTTCACAAAGTCAATTTGCTTCCGGGTTTCGGAGCGTCGCGTGAATATGTAGCCGCACCGACACGAATGCTTTTGTACGTTAAATTGTCATTTATTTTATAGATTGTTGGTATCAGATGTGGAATATAAAGCAAATAATCAACTCTTGGTTTCAGGCAATGAGACGAACTATCACTTCCTCGGCGATCTGAATGTATACGCTATCTTTCCTCAGCTAAAAGCTTCGGAAAGATAGCTACATCCAGATCGCCTCGGAAGTGATATTTCGTCCCATTACCTTCACCGACGTTGATTATTTGCTTATTATAACTCCTCTTGAGCATTACATGTAGCAGGTCTGAAGGATTAAAGGGAATATACTGTACTGGGAAGACAAAAATGCCTTCAAAAGGTGATCGTGAGCAATCTTCTTGCCAATGGTCTTAAATTCATATATTGTCCATTTTAGAAACTTGCTGAAAGTGATTTGACCTCAAATGATCCACATTTGGAGTTATTAGTGATTAAATCACAAATCCTCAAAATGTTCGGCCCGAACATTTTAAAGATTACACTTATAATCATTAATTACTCTAAATGTGGATCATTTGAGGGCAAATAACTTTCTGCAAGTTTCTAAATTGGACAATATATGAATTTAAGACCATTGGCAAGAAGATTGATCACGATAACCTTTTGAAGGCATTTTTGTCTTCCCAGTACAGTATATCCCCTCTAAATGTCTTCAATAATCTCTTGCTATTTTCACTATCATACTAGCCTGGTCTCCCGGTTGTCGACATTTTAAAAACCAAACCACGATATAAATAATAAAGAAAATTCTGACAAAATTAAGAGGTGATCTGCCAATTGCGACAGACCACCTAATAAAGTGGTCTGGCTGCAGTAGACTAATCATTCTCAATTCCTTCTCCGGCTAGCCTAAACAGAACTGAGGTATAAAAGAAGGTGCGTCTTCATTAGCCCGATCAGACGAAATAGCGAGCTATTTCTCTGATCTGGGGAACTAGCCTGAAGTTGCAATCGCGTCTTCATTAGCTCGAAACTCGGGATACGTAAGCTCGAGCTCGGGTTGCATAAATTATCTCGAGTTTCGCACATACCAGCAGTGTGCGACAGGAATAGGCCATGACCGCATGGCTTCCGTTGTGAGCTCGCATTCACGCACGTGTAAAAACCTATTACGTAAACAATGCCTCGTGGGCGCTGATGCATGCCGGGATTGAGAAATTTTCAGGCTAATGAAGACGCTACGAAATAGCTCGAGCTAGCTCCATCTAGCCCAAGATTTCTTGCGAAATTTTCTTGACCAAATAGCTCGCTATTTTGCCTGATCTGGGTAATGAAGACGCAAATAGCTAGCTATTTCGTGATCTGGCTTGCTAATCCGATCAGAACAAGCTCGCTATTTTGCCCAGCTCAGGCTAATGAAGACGCCCCTAGAGAGACTAGTATTGTGAGTACAAGACTCATATTTTTCAGTTTGAATTAGCCCCATTTGTCCTGTACATCAGACTTGTGTGGCATGATCGATGAGTTTACATGTAAGCCACTGGGAATACTTGCTTGCAAAACCTTCCATCCTTCATCATAAGAATCCACCGACATAATGTAACTTCCAACTTCCAACAGTCCTCTCTGAGTAACTATCGCAGATCAAACAACAACTCCAACTCCACAATTAACATGCGAACGTTCTCAAACATACAGTAAGTCTCTGCTCTAATTCTCCTCTATTCAAATCATAACGTCGCAAATGAGATCATCAATTTTTTCCCCCGCTTGAAATGGGGACCCACACTCAAAGATTCATGTATCAAAGCAGTAAGACGGTCCATGTCCGATATATATCTTGAGTGTCTACCGGAGTTGTGCGTGCCCCAAACAAAGATTGTGAGAGGGGGGCTCAGCTGGGCACAAAGACCCTCCACTAAAGATGAGGAGGGGGACTCTGGGCCGATGGGGAAGGGGGGAGATTGTAGCGATGTCTTGGAGAGGGTGTATGTAAGGGGAGCTGAGAGGGGGGCTTAGGGGGTACACTTGATACCTAGTCCTTTATTGGGGGTGGATCAATGGACGATCAGCTGATATCGCCCCAACACTCCTCCGTTTCCTTTTCTCTCTCTTTCTCTTTCTCTGTCTGTCTGTCTGTCTGTCTCTCTCTCTCTCCCCCTCTTTCTCTGTCTGTCTGTCTCTCTTTCTCTATCTTTCTCTCTCTCTCTCTCTCTCTCTCTCTCTCTCTCTCTCTCTCTCTCTCTCTCTCTCTCTCTCCCTCCCCTTCTCTCTCCATACTTGGTATCCCTAATTATTCTCTCACCCTTCCACCATCAACCCCCCCCCCCCCCCGCCCTCCTTTTTGTATTGATCCCATGATGTCTACCCCCTCTCTCTCTCTCGTACATACCCCCCCCCCCCCCACTTGCTCACTACATGAGGGGATTTGGTATGAGCCTCCTCACCCCCCCCCCCCCCCTTTCCCTTTTCCAACACATAACAAACACACATGTACATCTACAAACATCACACCTATCAATCGACTAGCATCTTCCATCACAATGTCAGTAATAATCCATGATGCTTCTTGCAGGTTGACACTATAGTGCCATTCTCATTGGGATTTAAAAAATCGTGAAGTTAGAAAATCACGAAATTAGGGTGAAAGTTGCCTAGCAACCGTACCAAAAGCCGAATGGTCCTATTGTCCCAGTCCCCTAACTTTTCGATTTCTTAAAGCCCAATGAGAATGCACCTATTGGGAATTGTTGTGTTCTGAATGATTATCTGTTACACACAAATGCTGAGGTCCAAATTTCTCAGGCAATCTCATTACATATTCAAAGGATTAAATAATCGTTGATAAAATGTCACAAAACCTGCTTCTAATACATGACATACACGTACTATTGACTTCATGTGTAAGTTTTAGCTAGATTTGAGTTGTGACTTCTTAAAATTTATTTGAAGCACTGGCAAAAAGTTTGTTTTTCTAACAATATTAAAGGGAGTATACTGTACTGGGAAGACAAAAAAAAGGCCTTCAAAAGGTGATCATGAGCAGTCCTCTCAACAATGGTCTTAAACCCATGTATTGTCCATTTTAGAAACTTGCTAGAAGTTATTTGCTCTCAAATGATCTATATTTGGAGTGATTAGTGATTAAATCACAAATCCTCAAAATGTTCGGGTGAACATTTTGAGGATTTCACTAATAATCATTAATTACTCCAAATGTGGATCATTTGAGGGAAAATAACTTTCAGCAAGTTTCTAAAATGGACAATACATGGGATTAAGACCATTGTTGAGAGGACTGCTCACAATCACCTTTTGAAGGCTTTTTTTGTCTTCCCAGTACAGTATACTCCCTTTAATAGTATAAGTCTCTCATACATGTACATGAAGTAGAATACCAGTATAAAAAATGAACTACAATGACGCTACTTCATCCACTCTCTCCCTAACCACAAACAACCATTCTATGGGGTAACATGCATCTAGTTCCTGCATTCCTGCTACAGTCTGTCTTTCCTACACAATACCACTCATTTCCTCACAAATCACAAAGCATTCACATTCAGTTGGGCATTTCTAAGGGTGTGTTTATACTCAACTTTTGGGTGCTTTTTGATACGCGTCTAGTTCAAAATGTGGTTGCGTTCATACTCAGTTTATACATGTATGTGATGTATGTAAGCGCCGTTTCATAATCCTGTTTCCAAACATACAAATGGTGGGCATTTACGATCGCCGATTCTCACTAATCACGTCTCATGAGGAAGCATAAACGCAGAATCACATGTATACGCATTAAAATGATGTCATTTCAACCGAATTCAACGCCTTTCCGCTTCTGGGGAAAATGCGCACATCGGCCGCTATGGCCAGCCTTGGTAAATAATACTTATAAATGAATAAATGAATGAAAGAATTTGGAATAAAACTATGTATATTACAATAGCCAGGAAGCCAGGTTCCAAACGTACTGCACTCTAGTCTACTCGTCATGGGCATGTTTGGGGGGCCTTGGGGGTCCACTCCTGAGTATGAATGGTAGTCCGGGTAACGCGATACGCACTGCCCCTCCACCATATGCCACAATGCAGACGGCCGTCTCTCCAGCAGAGGAGCGGCGAAATCGATGGCCATTGACGGCCAGAGAGGGAGGATGCCCCTTTCATACTACTGGTTTAAAGACAGGGTGCCCTGTTCATACTACTGGTTTAAAACATGGTGCCCCATCTACAAAAGGCAGGAGTCAGCAGTATATGGCTCGCGTATGAATGGGGTGTTCATCAGCTGTCAATAATGCTTCCGGAGTTTCTCACTCACAGTATGAAGGGGGTATCAACTGTCAATGGGATTGATGTGGAAATGCCTCCGGAGTTACTCATTGCCTGGCTCGCGTATGAAAGGGGTATCAGATGGCATTTGGGTGGAAGCGTCGGCCCAAACTCACTGCGCTATTGTTGTACGTCAGGGTCATTCACCCTTAGGACACACACTGTAAGGACAAAGTCTATCGCTGCTTTCACACATGATTTTAAGCCCGCATGGAGCTTTCACATCAAGTTATTACACATTTTATGCTCCAATGTGATCACGAGAATTAAAGAAAGGGTGTCCCATTAACAAAATGCATAAAACTTGGCAGGAATCTGTTGTATACCTGAATGATAACGTGAATGAAATCTCACAGTCGTACACTGTAGCTCTTCACAAACATTTTCAGGAGAAGTAAAGAAGTATACGATTGAATGCATCGACCATAGTCTACAATAAATCATATTATTTCTGTCAGCGCACGATGCAGGTACTAGCTCCCATTGAACGTATGCACCGTGGAGCGGACCATAGCGCACAACAGTCTCTGGTCTCTAGTCCGTAGGTCTCGGACAACCTGCCCAAAACCTCCTTGAAATCTAGCGATCATTACAACTCTGTTGAAATTCAGTTTCTAGTTCTATGATTGGGAAGTAAGTTCTTATACAGTATTTTCTTCCATTTTCTGCATTTTTTTTCCAAAATGTAATTCTTTTGACCTGCAAAAATGAAAAATGACACCCTGTCTTTAACGCAACCATGAATTAAAGGAAATTAACTAAACACAGCCTAGGACCTACTGTATACGCCATTTATTTCACGAATCAGGACTTCTCGACAATTTCGAAGGTGGTTAAATTCGCAATCATGGATTACTAGTACTAGTAGTACATGGACACATGCTCGTGCGTGTCATATTTATATTTTTAAATTATATATTGTTAAATTCGCAAATCGCACCCGACTTGCGAAATTTGCAAAAATAAAAACCTCCGCGAAATATATGGCATATACAGTACCCTGGTTCACCAGTGAGAGGGGAGTTGACAGTGTAGCAAGCAGTGGGGGACACAGGAAACGTTGGCTGAAATCAATCAGAGAATCACAGATCAGGAAAAGCAGCTGTTTCAGCCTCAGCTCACAATGTTTGCCCAAGCGTCCTTAATGAATAATTACAAACGTTTGTAATAACGCAAACCTTTGCTACCCGATTACGTACTGTATACTCCATATATTCCGTGAGTCTAATTTTTCGTGAATCAGGACTTCTCGACAATTTCATGAGTGATCAAATTTGCGATCATGGAGTACTTTTATATGAGCTTGATCGAGCACGTCGTTTTCATGATTTTGCGTGTTGTTAAATTCAGTATAGTCCAGCCTCGCTAAATTTGCGAAATACATGGCGTATACAGTATTCATTAACCCATTCGTAGATTTCTTTCTTTTAAAACTGAGTATTACAAATATAACAGATACATCAAATTAAATAGAACATGTCTGCGGAAGACGAAGCTATTTTTGTCATTGAGTGATGTGTATCACCTTATTCGTTACACAAACGATTTTCAACAAATATACATGTATATCCCATTCAGGAGAAGGCACCACAAATATGTGATTAGTGCTATAACTTTATATACTTAATACATGTATTACAAACTTAGATGCATTGAATGAAACAGCTTGTCAAATTCTGCACAATTTCTGCACTGCCACTTTTATCATGATTTGTCAAGGCAAAATAAATGTGCAATTAAATAAATACTGGCAATTTGGTAATTATGGGTCTAATATGATTATGGCCTGTAATCATTACTACTACTTCCGCTTTCCTTTGAGCACGGCAAAAAAGATATGGGGGGAACCTTAAATATACTGTATCCCGCTTGCTCACAGTTGACCGAGCGCATAATGAAGATGCTTAAATGCTCCACTTTTGAGCTTAGCAGACCGTCTTCTGGATTACAGACAAGGCTTGTGAGCTCAGACGGCTCAGAGGCATGTTCACATCCGTGTGATGTGGCATGATTATCTGAATTAGCCCGATACAGGAAAACCATAAACTCATACTTAGCAGGTTCCCACTGGTTTGATTTGCATTTATGATATTGCCTAAAATATCCTGATACAGTGAAAATATAGAATGCTCATGGGCCAAGACAGCTCAGAGGCATGTCCACATCAGTGTGATGTGGAATGATTATCTGAAAAAGCCCGATACAGGAACACCATAAACTCAGTGGCAGGTTCCCATTGGTTTGATTTGCATTTATGATATAACCTGAACTATCCTGATACAGTGAAAATATAGAATATTCATGGTCCCAGATGCTTTGCGGCATGTTTACATTGGAGTGATATATCATGATATTACCTAACATATCGCGATACAGTTGAGAATATAAAATATTCACGGGCCCAGACGGCACTCAGGATCATTCACTTGGTGTGATGTGTTATGATATTATCTGAAATATCGTGATACATTCAAAATATGGCCCAGACACTTAGTGGCATGTTGACATCAGTGTGATAAGTCATGAAAGTATCTGAAATATTCCGATACAGTAAAACGAGAGACTCAGTATGAACACCCATGTGCAAACAAAATATGTGCATTATAATACTACAGGGAGACTTTTTGATAGCAAATATTGCATTCATCTATCACAATATATGGCGTGCAAATCAGTCCTTCGTTGGTCAACGAGCCTTCTTTCCTGTGTGTAAAACCAATCCTAATGCCAGAACTTAATGCAGCTACGTCTACCGGTATTCTAACGTGTAACAATAGAATCCAGACAATGACCAACATGACGATCATCAAGCGAGAATAGCTGAGTGGGAACGCACTCAGAGCTGCCTGTTCAAGCAATAAACCACTAAGGCCAAATGAGGTCATGCCAAGAAAGATAAACAGAAGAGAAACTAATAGAAACTAAATTTTCTTGGCCCCTCTCTATTGTAAGATTGGGTTGGGCTTTAATTATCATGGTGGAAGATAGTTGGCTGGATTACACTAACTTGAAATGATAAAAACGCCAATAATAAATCAAGACTACAATCTCTCTATCTCTCTCTCTCTCTCTCTCTCTCTCTCTCTCTCTCTCTCTCTCTCTCTCTCTTTGAGGAGTGGGTTCAAATTGAATCATCATGGTGGAAGATAGTTGGCTGGATTACACTAACTTGAAATGATAACAACGCCAATAATGAAACAAGACTACGATCTCTCTCTCTCTCTCTCTCTCTCCCTCTCTTTGAAGAGTGGGTTGGGCTTGAATTATCTCTGTTGGTGGAAGATAGCTGGTTGGATAACACTAACTTAAAATAGTACCAATTCTAATACCAAAACAGGACTATAATATCTCTCTATCTCTCTCTCTCTCTCTCACTCTCCCTCTCTCTCTCTCTCTCTCTCTCTCTCTCTTTGAACAGTGGGTTGGGCTTGAGTTAGGCTAGCTTGAATTATCTCTGTTGGTGGAAGATAGCTGGTTGGATAACACTAACTTAAAATAGTACCAATTCTAATACCAAAACAGGACTATAATATCTCTCTATCTCTCTCTCTCTCTCACTCTCCCTCTCTCTCTCTCTCTCTCTCTCTCTCTCTCTCTCTCTCTCTCTCTCTCTCTCTCTCTCTCTCTCTTTGAACAGTGGGTTGGGCTTGAGTTAGGCTAGCTTGAATTATCTCTGTTGGTGGAAGATAGCTGGTTGGATAACACTAACCTGAAAATGGTAACAATTCTAATACCAAAACAGGACTACAATCTCTCTCTCTCTCTCTCTCTCTCTCCTCTCTCTCTCTCTCTCTCTCTCTCTCTTCCCCATATCTCTCTCACTCTCTCTCTCTCTTCCCCATCTCTCTCTCTCTCTTTCTCTCTCTCTCTCTCTCTCTCTCTCTCTCTCTCTCTCTCTCTCTCTCTCTCTATCTCTCCCTCTTGAAAGAGTGGCTGTGCTTTAAAGACAGGATATCCCTTTTGTAGGTCAAAATATAAAATCTTGTAAAAAAAAAACATGGAAAGTAGAAGAAAATACTGTATCAGAACATCCCTCTGAATAATAGAATGAGAAACTGACTTTAAGTGGAATTATAGCAATCACTAGAATTCTAGGTTGGGGATGGGTCATCCAAAAAGTAGTTTTAAAACTGCAAACATTGAATCAATATGCATTAAATTCATAATACATTACATTCCTTGGACTGTTTGTCTCAGAAATGGGTATCAACCTAATGAAATCATCTGCAGTAAAAAAATATATATAGAAATAACATAAAGTTGATCCAAGGCAGGATAAATTAACGGTGTGAAAGGGAAGGGGAAGGGATTATCCCTTCACAATAGAGTAACTGTGCCCCTGGCTGCACCCCTGATAATCCTGTAATCCATGATTACTTACAAGTGGTTACATCATGTTGAGCATCATACCCTACATGTACGTATGCAGTCATGCAGTTCCAAATCCTTTCTATGAATGTGTAATCATCTAGAAGGTACATGTACATGTACAGTATGCCATAGTATTATGGTGTCAGTGATATCACTTCATGCATATACTGTGTGCATGTACTATAGACCATTTTTTTTTTGGGGGGGGGAGAAAAATTTGCAGGGATAGGCCTTGCATACTTGTTCAGTGTATAGTCACAAAACAGACTCGCTTGCCTGAGAAATGTAATGCATCATACCATGTTGGCGAAAAATCACTTTCACTAAATGCAAATTTCAGTATGTACACTACAGCTCAAAGGAATTGGCAAAGGGAAAGGGGAAGGGAAGAAAGGGAAGGACCGCAGTTTTAAACCGCGGTATATTTTGCCCAGTTCAGCATGAACATGATGCTTTAGCCTAAAATGCATTATGTTTCACGCTGCACTGGACAAAATTTACCGCGGTTCAAAACTGCGGGTCCTTCCCTTTCTTCCCTTTCCCTTTCCCTATGCCAATTCCTTTGAGCTGTAGTGTATGTTGTTCAGACAATGTGTTTCTTAAGGTGACCACAAAGCTTGTCAGAGATTTGTCTGACAAGCAACATCCTTCCTGTGCCAAGCCAAACAACACCCAATGCAATTCATGTGCACTTCTGGTGCAAAAAAAGTTAAGACAACCCGTCCCTTTTTCAGATCACCACAAAACCATCGAAACATTGGCAAAACATATAGAGAAGTGTTAGCAAGCTGTATATTCATAATTTGAAACTGATATATAGTGTAAAATTCAAATAATGCACGTAAACAACGTCTGATTATTAGTCTTTACCTCAGGCTCTTAGCATTTTGTGTTGAAATATCTGCTTTATTGATTAATTTGTTTATTAAATTTAAAACGCATTATGAAAAAAATTGTTGTATAGAAGGAATCATCTCCAAAGTTTGGTAATTATTCATAAAATTAGGATTTCACACATGCATAATAACCACATAGATACTGTAACAAAGACTAATACTTTTTTCGTAGTACGAAAAAAGTTGGTTTGAAATTTAACGGCTGAAACTTTTACATATACAGAAAGCTTCAACATGCTATATTCTTAGAAATGGTCTTGAATCACACTTTCTTCAATTTACGATCGTGATAGACGATTTCAAATTTTAAGCTTGCAAAAGGGACGGACAATCTTTAATACTCCTTGACTGCAATCACCCCAAAATAAGGAGAGGGAGGATCATCCAAAATAGCTAATTACCGATAATTTCCACGATCCTCCCCGATCGCAGATTCGTAGTAAGTTTGGACCAGCAAAACCAGCGATGAATGAGAAAAGGAGATGGTTTTTCTCATAATTTAGCCTCGGCAGATCTGGTTTAAATCCCAATGGGAAGAGACTGTGAGACCTGAGTGCTAGTAGGGTTTAGTAGAAGACGATGAGGAAAACACGAGTCTTTAGCATTTTTTTTCTCTCTGTGGTAACTGTATCGGTCGCTTTACGCTGGCTGTATGATCTAGAGGCATGGATATACCGCACTACATGCACCTATCTTTCTTTCCCATCTATCTAAGCACATGTATCTACCTTTTTACCTATCATCTAGTTTCTATGTTTCTATTCGTAGTACAATGAAATCCCACACTACATGTATCTATCTTTCCCTTTTTATTTAATAGACATTTTTTTTTACAAACAGTATGTACATAAGATTTGTCCACATTGCAGCTTTTTTCTTCTCTCTCTCTCTCTCTCCCCCCCCCCTTTCTTTCTTTCTCTCTCTCTCTCTCTCTCTCTCTCTCTCTCTCTCACACTCTCTCTCTCTCTCTCTCTCTCTCTTCTCTCTCTCTCTCTCTCTCTCTCTCTCTCTCCTCCTCCCTCCCTCCCCTCCCTCCCTCCCTCCCTCCCTCCCTCCCTCCCTCCCTCCCTCCCCTCTCTCCATCCCTCCCTCCCTCCCTCCCTCCCTCCCTCCCTCCCTCCCTCCTTCCCTCCCTCCCTCCCTCCTTCCTTCCTCCCTCCCTCTCTCCTCCTCCCTCCCTCCCTCCCTCCTCCTCCCTCCCCTCCTCCCTCCCTCCCTCCCTCCCTCCCTCCCTCCCTCCCGCCCTCCCTCTCTCCCTCCCTCCTCCCCTCCCCTCCCTCCCTCCTCCCTCCCTCCCTCCTCCCTCCCTCCCTCCCCTCCCTCTCCCTCCCTCCTTCCCTCCCTCCCTCCCCTCCTTCCTTTCCTCCCTCCCTCCTCCCTCCCGCCCTCCCTCTCTCCCTCCCTCCCTCCCTCCCTCCCTCCCTCCCTCCCTCCTCCTCCCTCCCTCCCTCCACCTCTTTATCCACCACCTTCCTATCTACTGTACATCTTATCTGTATGAGTGTACAAGATTCTGATCTCTCCCTCTTTCTTTCTCTACTAGTGCTCCACTACACCGCTCTTTTGCATTAGGCAATTACTGTCACTCATATCCCTGTAATCAAAAATATTGTGTGGTGAATAAATTACTGTCTTAATGCTGTATATTCTGAGTGTACATGTAGAGTAGCTTTCTAATGTTATGTTATTATGTTATTACTGTTGATATTTGAAATCATATGAGGGTAATATAAACCCCACACATGCAAAATAGCATCCCCATAAATAAGATGAAATATATGAAGGTATACTGTATAAGCTGTTATTTTGCGAGGGTTTTATTTCGCGAATTTCGCGAATGAACGAGCAAACGCGAATTAATCAACGCGCGAAAATATTCTCATATCAACATATCTTATCATGCAGTTTGAGTTGTGTGCACATAGATTGGGGCTCGGTGCATGTGAAAGAAATACTACTAGTATACACGGTGAAAATAAGTGAGTAATGGATTTGTTACTGTGAATGGAGCTGTGATGTACAAACATCACGAGAACAAGTGAGCTGAGACTGAGTGTTTACAAACAGCATGGTCGTATGATGTCAGGAATTTCCCTGGATGAGTGTACGTGAAACGCGTATTTAACAACACGCGAATATGTGGCAGAAGCCGCCATTCGCGAAAATATATGTACGCGAAAATAACAGCTTATAAAGTACCACGTACCAGCATGATCTTCGCGATATTAGGGTGAACATCGTGCACAAAAACCAGGGTAAGGGAGTGCAATGCAAAGACAATCCAGCTCATCGCGGTATTTGATCACTCCAAACAAAAGTAGAATCCCACAGATAATCTTCGACGCGCAGACAGAACCACAACGAAGATGACTGTAATCTCCCATCAAAAATAACCCACAGCAATACCATAGAAGTCAAGGTATGATCAGGCAATAAAAATCCACAGTTCAGCACCTATGCTTTAAAGATAAATTAGCATAGATGTGTGTCATCACATTTTCAAAATTGCTGAGTAGGCACAATACAACTGTTTTATCACACCCTGCAAGCAGGCATTATGCAAAGTAATGAGAATGAAGTACCTCAGTACGCTTGAGAGCACAGGGATGCATGGGTACTACGTATGTATGCACACTTTATATCATGTGCATTATACTGGCAACCGGTATGTATTCTGGTCTTTTTCTTGTTAATGAACCAACTTCCTTTGTAAGCTCAAATTGGCCCATGGCTATGAACAATAAGGGCTTAATGAGGAAGGGGAATTAGAGTGCTATTCACAATGCACATTGTGTTGGAGTGATTCAGTTAAACTAATTCATACTCTGGTATGGAAATGA
>OZ022596.1:1968763-1998763 GCA_963669155.1 Arbacia lixula | reverse complement strand
ACACATCAACCCCATTAAAGGGCATATACCGTACTGAGAAGACAAAAAGCCTTCAAAAGGGTGATCGTGAGCAATCTTCTTACCAATGGTCTTAAATTCATGAATTGTCCATTTTAGAAACTTGCTGAAAGTTATTTGCCCTCAAATGATCCACATTTGCGGTTATTAGTGATTAAGTCACAAATCATCCAAATTGTTCGGTCCGAAAATTTTGAGGATTTGATATTTAATCACTAATTTTTCCAAATGTGGATCATTTGATGGCACATACCTTTCAGCAAGTTTCTGCAATGGACAATACATGAATTTAAGACCATTAGTAAGAAGATTGCTTACAATCCCCCTTGTGAAGGCTTTTTGTCTTCCCAGCACAGTATATTCCCTTTAAACTGTTATGTAAAAGTATTACTGGTAGTTAAACGTGTTGAGGTTGGTACACGTATGGGACTGGGTATATCTGGCTCATATTTCTGAGTAGGAAACTTGGTATTGTCCCAAAGTAAACAGCTGAAATTGTGTGATTTAACTCGATATTGAATTTAAAGCTGTTTATTTTCCTTTTTGGATGTAGTGTGCAGTACTAAGGTTTGTATATATCAGTGAGGAAAATTAGCTAACATGGCTAGAGTGAGAGAGATGAAATACGGAAAAAGGAAGGAAATTAAACATTTCTCTTTACTTTTATATATTTTGTTTCATTTACGCTGCTCTCTGCAGTCTTGATATCAGGACCCATCTCCCCGAGACGAGACCCCATGCAGAGCACCACACCGTCCTATCAGCAACCAGCTTAGCGATGACATCAGCACAGGGAGGCGGGGCCAGCAGTCACATGACAGGACCAAACATGAACACCTCACACAACATACCTGTTCCTGGTGAGTGAGCCTTGTCATGGTCTTCACTTTTCAACAATAAATCACTTTTCTTCTCCTTAATTACCTTGCTCCTGCTGCTGCTGATGATGAAATGGATGGAGATGTTGAAGGTGTAAAGAAATATATCCTACTTGTCCTTCCTCTCTTTCTTTTCATTTTTGTCTTACTCTGTTTCTTCTTCTCCTCCTTCTCCTTCATCTTCCTCTTCTTCTCCTCCTCCTTCATCTTCTCCTCCTCCATCTTCTTCTCCTTTTCCTCTTCCTCTTCTTCTTCTCCTTCTCCTTCTCCTTCTTCTTCATCTTCTCGTCCTCCTCCTTCTTCTTCTCCTTCATCTTCTTCTTCTCCTCCTTTATCTTCTCCTCCTCCATCTTCTCCTCTTCCTCTTCCTCTTTTTCTTCTTCTTCTTCTTCTCCTTCTTCTTCTTCTTCATCTTCTTCCTCTTCTTCTTCTTCTCCTTCTTCTTCACCTTCTTCTTCTTCTTCTTCTTCTTCTTCTTCTTCTTCTTCTTCTTCTTCTTCTTCTTCTTATTCACCTTCTTCTTCTTCTTCTTCTCCTGCATAAATGCTTAGTCACAGTTGATGATGATCAAATGGACAGAGACCTAGGATGTGTAGAGGAACATCTCCTCTGTTTTCTTCTTCTCTTTTTCCTTTTTCTTCTGCTGTATAAATGCTTAGTTACAGTTGAAACCCAGTTTAATGAGATCGTTTTTAAGACAAGATCCGTTCAATGTCTTGCAGTGAACCACGACGATGAGGTCCCAGACACTGATGATGACACGGACAGAGACCTAGGAGGTGTCGAGGAACACAAAAGCATTATTCTTCATCTGCTCTCACAACTCAAACTGGGCATGGATCTTACTAAAGTGAGTTCATAGTCACATTTAAATACAGTCAAAACCTGCATAGAAAGATCACTTCAAGGAAACAAAAAATGTGGCCCTTATAGGCAGTTGATCTATCTATACAGGTGATCACTTTATCAGGTTGGTGTTTCGTAAAGGCCAGGGGGTGTTTCACCAAGCTGTTTGTAAGGTACAAACAACTTTCCGAATGACTGGTGATCCCTTCTTGTGCTAAATTAGATTCTCAATGAACAAAGTGTGGTATCGCATGTAACAAGAGAAGGGATCACCAGTCGTTCGTAACTTACAAACAGCTTGGTGGCATTTATTTGACACATTTTATGTATCAGTCCATAAGTTGATATCCTCCTGTAAAATAACACCAAGTTTGTAACACTGGGTTGCTTCATGGTGGAGTACAGGTTGGTCTCTAACAGAATGTGTCAAATTGACCAGTATATGAATATGTTTCTTTACATAGAC
Source organism: Arbacia lixula (assembly GCA_963669155.1). Classification (NCBI taxonomy): domain Eukaryota; kingdom Metazoa; phylum Echinodermata; class Echinoidea; order Arbacioida; family Arbaciidae; genus Arbacia; species Arbacia lixula. The sequence continues at coordinate 1,996,555 of OZ022596.1, read as the reverse complement.
ATTGTTCAAGGTAAAAAATGAATGTGGTGTTTAGCAGAGTTCACTTTATTATCAAATGCCACCCAAGTTAGAAGTGGGAGATTATCATGCTTATATCTTTGTCTTCCTGCAGGTCGTGCTGCCAACATTCATTCTTGAGCGGAGGTCACTTCTTGAGATGTTTGCTGACTTCATGGCTCTACCCCACATGTTTGCCAGGTCAGGCACCAAGTCAGCTCTGCTCATCAGCACAAAATGCTACAATGATTGAAATCAAAACAAACAGGGCCCTCTCTCGCAAAGAATGAGATGCAATCTATAGCAACATTAGGATTGATTACAATATTGCAAATGTTTTAGGTATTACTGGTACAATTTTTATATTATTAAATAATAATGGAGGCCTTGAGTGGTCAATTTTTTCCGCCAATGCACAATATTGTAACAATATTGCATACCTATAATGTACATTGAGAAGATTGACAACAATATAAGAGGGGAAACAAATATATGATATTAGTCACTTGATAAAGAGGTCTGTATGTATAATAATTATTGTTATCAATATCAGCATCTCTATGACTGCTGCATGTATTATCACCAGTAATAGAAAGGAAGTACTGTAGTAATCAAACAAACAATGCTTTGAAGTACTGTATACGCCATATTATTTCGCTGGGTTTTTATTTTTAGCGAATTTTGCGAGTCGGATGCTATTCGCGAAATTAACAACACGCGATACTATGAATATGATGTGCACTAGCGCATTACACTAATAGTACCAGGAGGGCGTTTCATGAACATTTTTCATCTGACAAGCTGTCTTTCTCCGACAGTTACCATAGTAACAGTCAGAGGCTAGTGCCTCTCAGCCAATCAAAACCGAGGATTTCACTAAAGTTGTCAGCACTGACCATTTGGTCAGTGCTGACAACGTTCGTGAAACGCCCTCCAGTACTTCACGAGCGCGAATTCAACCACTTGCGAAATTGACAAGAAGTCCTGATTCGCGAAAAATTAGACTCGTGAAATATATGGCGTATACAGTAGACGTTAATGATAGCCTTGTCAAGTGGATTCATGGGTTTGTCTAGGTGTTGTGGTGTAGTGGCTGTGAACTGTGACTGAAGATCTCAAGGTCCCAGGTTCAAACCCACCCATGGCACTTAATCCACATTGCTGTCCTGTACCTAGGTGTATAGTTGGGTACCAGGCAGAAATGGAATAAGCGCACCTTAGTGGCTGCCATGATTCTGAACGAACCGGATTGATCAAGTGTCACAATGACTTACAAGCATCCAAAAACTGGCATAATAATATTGTAAAGCATTTGAGATGAAACTGTTTCATATAAGGCACTACATTAATACGGTTTATTGCCAATTCGTCCAATGGCAGTTGGTCTACTCACCATTTCGTCTACAAGGAACCCCTTAAAAAACTGTTTTAGATTAAAATACTTGGTTAACTTATGAACAACTCTAATCTACACCATAACCTCAACCGTTAACCCTAATCCAGACTCCCTACCCTAACCCTAACCCATACATATCAGCATGTGATGGTAGACGAAATGGTGAGTGGACCAACTGGGATTGGACCGAATGGTAAATTACCATTAATACTGTCCGGAGTAATGATATTGTGAAGCACTTACAGATGAACCTGTTTCATATAAGGCACTATATTCATATTAAATATTCAGTTGATTTTTATCTGTCTCTTGTTGCCCCTGTTTGTCTTGCAGGATACCCACATTGCCTACGCCAGAGGCTCGGATGCTGGCAGTTGTTGAGTACTATCTCTGTTCCTTCCATGTTGGGAGAAAAGTAAGTACCAGTATCCTCAATTATTACATATAAATTTTGATTTTTTTTATGTTTCATTATCCAATGAAAAATAATACACAACAGTAGCAATTGAATTTTAAAAAAAGTTTGAATAAAAGAATTTGCATGGCAATTTGACTTTGAAACATTTGCTCATGCTTAGATTTTCTGGCTTTCAGAACCTTGGCCTTGTTAGGATTTCAGAATTTGCCATGGAAGTGCAGAAACCAAAGGGGTGTGGCTTACAGAATTTAAAGTTTATTCATAGCCTGTCCATACAACAGATTATGCAAGAGTCGCGCTGCCTAGTATCTGAGTGGATAAAAGCCAGCCCGCAAATATGCAGGCTGAGTAAAGGACAGATTGAGATAAAAAAAAAATTCATTGACCTTTAACCTTTGACATTGAACGTACCTGTCTTTAACCTTTAACCTTTGACCTAGGGTTCTCTTGCCAAAAAGCCCTACAACCCAATCCTGGGGGAGACGTTTCACTGCTCCTGGGACACGCCCCCTTCCAGTAGCAGCCAATCAGGCGACGGGATGCTGAACGGTGACCAATCAGTGGGAGGGGGAGGGGCTGCGTCAGTTGGGAGGTCGTCGTCGTCGGACAGAGTGACCTTCGTGGCAGAGCAGGTATCCCATCATCCACCAGGTGGGTTTGAATGTTCAACCAATCAGACAAGTCAGCATTAAAGATAGTGTAGCACTTTTTGTGAATCAAAAAATAATTTTTTTAAATACCAAGGAATGTCCCGAAAAAGCACTCCCATAATCATAAATTGATAGTAATATGGAAATTTATGCACGCTATACACCAGTCGAACCAAGAAAACGCCTACAAATTACAATTTTCAAATAATACAATCAAGATTAAAAAGCAATAGAAAAAAGTTTACTGAGAAAAAAGCTATGTTTTTAAGTGTTTCCTTAAAGTTTCTAATGGGGAACATTCTTTTACATTACGTGGGAGATTATTCCATGTCTTGGGGAGCTGACATACTAAAACTATTGTCACCATTTGATAGCACGCTTCTCAGAATTTTCTGGAGGCTTTTATCTGACTTTGAACGGAGTGATCGTGCAGGTACATGTAAGGAAACATGGAGGCAGGATCAGAGCTGGAAACATACTTCTAACACAACTATATCAACCGTTAGGTCTTCAGTTGATTGTTAAACAAGTTTAAAATTTGGTTGTTCCTGTAGCCTCCATCTTCAAGACCACAGCAGCTCAAATCACATAATCACTATGCTATACAGTGTGTCCCAGAAAAAAGGAAACCCGTTTTCTTAGGTCGATAGCGTAATCATAAAATATCATATTATTATAAAAATAACAGCAATATTGAGAGTAAAGCATCTTCTTTCATTTGGTGCCAAATTCACAATGAATTGTTCACGCATGACTGATTTCAAGCAATTACAAGTGCTCGATGTCAGAAACGTTTTGCGCTACATGTACGTCGATGCTTCCTTACAAATCTTGACCATTTGTCCTCCGTAACTTGATTTTGACAATTATTTTTTTAAACACCTGTTGCTCCTTAACGCGTGACTTTTATCTATCATGTTAGGTGTCAAATGAAAGAAGAAACACATGCTTTCTAATGATGTGTATAATATTCCATGATTTTTTTCAGTCAACTAGAGAAATAACACAGAATCTCGGTTTCCTTTTTTTCTGGGACACACTGTACATCTGATCAATGCTGCATTTCAGGACACTTCATTTTTCTGACACTTAATTGTGATTCAAGGAAAATAGTTTGAATTGGGTAATATGGAGAAATCATGAAATGACATATACCCCCACCCCCCCTACACTTTTTGCAGTGTCGGCATTCTATGCAGAGTGTGCATCGAAGAGAATCTGCATGAACGCTTACGTCTGGACCAAGTCCAAATTCCTGGGAATGTCCATTGGTGTGAACATGATCGGAGAGTGTAAGTGTTACCTCTTATCTATGTATCAGTGTCACATTGTGTGATGTATTGTATCATGGTGTGCTACAAATCTCTGTTCTGAGTTCTTTGTATCAGTGTCACATTGTGTGATGTATTGTATCATGGTGTGCTACAACTCTCTGTTCTGAATTCTTTGTATCAGTGTCACATTGTGTGATGTATTGTATCATGGTGTGCTACAAGTCTCTGTTCTGAGTTCTTTGTATCAGTGTCACATTGTGTGATGTATTGTATCATGGTGTGCTACAACTCTCTGTTCTGAGTTCTTTGTATCAGTGTCACATTGTCTGATGTATTGTATCATGGTGTGCTACAACTCTCTGTTCTGAGTTCTTTGTATCAGTGTCACATTGTCTGATGTATCATGGTGTGCTACAACTCTCTGTCTTGAGTTCTTTGTATCAGTGTCACATTGTGTGATGTATTGTATCATGGTGTGCTACAACTCTCTGTTCTGAGTTCTTTGTATCAGTGTCACATTGTGTGATGTATTGTATCATGTGCTACAACTCTCTGTTCTGAGTTCTTTGTATCAGTGACACATTGTGTGATGTATTGTTTCGTGGTGTGCTACAAATCTCTGTCTTGCGTTCTTTGTATCAGTGTCACATTGTGTGATGTATTGTATCATGGTGTGCTACAAGTCTCTGTTCTGAGTTCTTTGTATCAGTGTCACATTGTGTGGTGTATTGTATCATGGTGTGCTACAAATCTCTGTTTTGAGTTCTTTGTATCAGTGTCACATTGTGTGATGTATTGTATCACGGAGTGCTACAACTCTCTGTTCTGAGTTCTTTCTATCAGTGTCACATTGTGTGATGTATTGTATCATGGTGTGCTACAACTCTCTGATCAGAGTTCTTTGTATCAGTGTCACATTGTCTGATGTATTGTATCATGATGTGCTACAACTCTCTGTCCTCAGTTCTTTGTATCAGTGTCACATTGTGTGATGTATTGTAATCATGGTGTGCTACAACTCTCTGTCCTGAGTTCTTTGTATCAGTGTCACATTGTGTGATGTATTGTATCATGGTGTGCTACAACTTTCTGTTCTGAGTTCTTTGTATCAGTGACACATTGTGTGATGTATTGTATCATGGTGTGCTACAACTCTCTGTCCCGAGTTCTTTGTATCAGTGTCACATTGTGTGATGTATTGTATCATGGTGTGCTACAACTCTCTGTCCCGAGTTCTTTGTATCAGTGTCACATTGTGTGACGTATTGTATCACGGTGTGCTACAACTCTCTGTTCTGAGTTCGTTGTATCAGTGTCACATTGTGTGATGTATTGTATCATGGTGTGCTACAACTCTCTGTTCTGAGTTCTTTGTATCAGTGTCACATTATGTGATGTATTGTATCACTGTGTGCTACAACTCTCCGTTCTGAGTTCTTTGTATCAGTGTCACATTGTCTGATGTATTGTATCATGCTGTGCTACAACTCTCTGTTCTGAGTTCTTTGTATCAGTGTCACATTGTGTGACATACTGTATCATGGTGTGCTACAAATCTCTGTTCTGAGATCTTTGTATCAGTGTCACATTGTGTGACATACTGTATCATGGTGTGCTACAAGTGTCTGTTCTGAGATCTTTCTATCAGCCCCATGTCATAGCAAACAGCCCCTTAATCTGTGAACTGATCAGTCAGGTTGCTTATCCAAGTAATTTTCCTTCTCACATTTACCTCCCACGTGAGGTCACAAAATAATAACAATAAAAGATCAGAACTTTCTTATCCTTTGACAGATTTTCATCATACCTTCACTAATATGTTTCTTTCATGTGTGTGCTTTTATTGAAACCAACTTCACTTCAGGGTGAACTATCCCTTTAAGTATGATATCCTCACCCTAGCTTGTGAATTGCACTGAATGTAAAACAGATTTTGGGTGTGAAAGCACTGTGAAAATACCATTGTACGGTATGAATCTGCACAGTTTCTATGGGGAAATCTACTCACTGACGTTCGCTAATGCCTATGGCCAGTCAATCTTGACCATGTCCTGAATGGAGCCGGGAGGCAAGGTGACCATCAGCAATTACTACCGTTAAAACTGGCTCAATACTGTTAAACCCTACAGGTTCTGTGCATGTCTTAGACCATGGGGAGGTCTATTCGCTGACCTTCCCCAATGCCTACGGCCGGTCAATCTTGACCATTCCTTGGATGGAGCTGGGAGGCAAAGTGACCATCAGCTGCCCCCAGACAAACTACTCTGCTGCCATCGTCTTCCACACAAAGGTACAAAATGTTGCTCTCCGTAGTAATAAGATCGACTGATCAATCTGTTAACCTGCTCTTTGCTAAGCTTGCATACATGCGTATGAAGAGTTTGTTTGCATAAGGGGTTAGATCTTCTTTAGACCATTCTAAGAAAAATCAACTTTTTTTATCCTCCCATATTACAATATTCTTACGCAAAACTAAATTGTCATGATATACTACCCTACCATGTGAACATGAAATTGGGTATAAAAGAAATCTACCTGTCTTCGTATTTTTTAAATATTTTTTTCCACAAATTACCTGTGTGGATCAAACTCCTTTGGATTTAACCCCTTTTGAAAAAGAAGTGATTTTTCTTTGTTGTTTTTGTTCACTTTTTAATGGGATTTTCAACTTTTTTTGGTATTATCTCATAGAGCTTCCTTTAAATCTATACATTGAGACAAAAAAAAATCACATTTGATGAAAAATGGAGCATGCAATCCCAACTTCTTGGTGTATACCAAAAGTTTCTTTTCAAATTGGAATTACCCCAGAAAGCCTTTTCACTAAATGAGTTAATCTCTATGGACATGGTCTTTTGTTATGCCAACAACATTTCAAAGGGTCCCCTTAAAATTTTGTCCATGTAACAAAAGACCATGTTCAGAGTGCATGTTTTTTTTTTATATTATTATATGTACATTGAAATCCAAAGACGGAAAAGGGTTCCTACCAAATATCGTATTATTGTATTATTTGTATTATTGTATCTACTGTGCAAAATAATAAATTACAAATTAGGTGATATGTTGGCAATAGTCACTGGCTTATATTTGATAGATATCGGTTTTGACTGTATTATGCTAACAATTTTCTACATTATTTATGCTTTTGCTTTTGATCTTTCTCTTTATTTTTCCCTCAGCCATTCTACGGGGGCAAGGTTCACAGGTTGAGTGCAAATTACAAATTACAAATTAGGTGATATGTTGGCAATAGTCACTGGCTTATATTTGATAGATATCGGTTTTGACTGTATTATGCTAACAATTTTCTACATTATTTATGCTTTTGCTTTTGATCTTTCTCTTTATTTTTCCCTCAGCCATTCTACGGGGGCAAGGTTCACAGGTTGAGTGCGGAGGTCAAGAATCCGACCAATCAGATCGTCTGTCGAGCCCAGGGCGAGTGGAACGGCTCGCTAGAGTTCACCTACGCCTCGGTGAGTGGAGTGAGCTTGGGGCTTCATGGGGCTCTGCCCGCTCAGCATTTTAACAAAAAGGGGAAGTTCACCCTGAAATTATTTTGGTTTCAATAAAAAGAGACAAATGTAAGAAACATATGAGTGAAGGTTTGATGAAATCGGTCAAAGGAAAAGAAAGTTATTTGATTTTAAAGTTTTGATTTTGTGACGTCACGTGCGAGGTGCTCTCCCATATGTTGTGTACAAAATAAGTCAATAAATTGCTTTTTTTTTTTTTTGACAACGGAATGATTTTTTTCGTACAGGTTTCTGTGTAAAAACGTATTTCTGATAATGTACCAAATGCACAAGTATAAGGATGCATATCTTTGTGAGAAAATTGCCATTTTCGAAAAAAAATTGTACACTTTATATGGGAGAGCACCACGCATGTGACGTCACAAAATCAAAACTTTAAAATCAAATGACTTTCTTTTCCATTGACCGATTTTCGTAAAACCTTCACTCATGTTTCTTTCATTTGTCTCTTTTTATTGAAACCAAAATAATTTCAGGGTGAATTTCCCCTTTAAGCCTCTTAGTACCATGCAAATCAATAAAAAGTCATTCAGTTCGTACACCCATGTGTGCCTGTTGGTTTAATGAGGGCACTGTGGTATAGTGGTGAGAGGCCTTGACTCTTGCAGAGAGATCCTGGGTTCAAGCCTGGGACACCCTTGGAAAAGATGTTTTGCTCATGTTTGTCCCTCTCAATCCAGGTGTAGTAAATGGGTACCTGGCAGGAATAAAGTATTCCTGTGGGGTGTTTCACCAAGCTGTTCGTAAGTTACAAACGACTTTACAAACGACTGGTGATCTCTTCTTTTGCCAAATGCAATTCCACACTTTGTTCATTGAGAATCTGATTTAGCCCAAGAAGGGATCACCAGTCGTTCGTAAAGTCGTTCGTAACTTACGAACAGCTTGGTGAAACACCCCCTGACCTAATTAGATCAACTAGCTTTTAGTGCTAAAGCCAAGGTAATAATCAAGTACTTGGGGAGTACTTCGTACTAGGTAAGCGCTATATAAGAACCAATCATTATTATTATTATTAATGACAAGGAAGAAGTAATAGAGTTACTGCAGTACTACACATCGGGGTGTGGGAAGGGTTGAGGTCTCCACAGGTCTCTGTTTATTGATATGCAATCCATGTGGAAACCGACAAAGAAAATCTTAGTTGAGGAAACTCAATGATCCAATTCTCTGTTACATCAAGACCCTAGGTTTCCTACCCTAGCCTTAGCACAGGTTATAGATCAGTGGTTGTGGGAACTGATCCTCAAACTGATACACAAATAACACTCTGTTTCCCTACCCTGTTTCCACAGGGGGAGCAACGAGCCTTAGACACAAGTTGTGATCAGTGGTTGTGAAAAACGACCCTGAAATATTATACACCAATAACATTCATTGTCCCCCATCCTGTTTCCACAGAGGGAGCAACAAGCCTTAGACGCCAGTTGTGAACAGTGGTTGTGAAAACCGACCCTGAAATATCATACACCAGTAACACTCATTGTCCCCCACCCTGTTTCCACAGGGGGAGCAACGGGTGCTGGACACCAGCAAGCAGGCCGGCTGCCCTAAAAGAGTGCGTCCAGTGAGCATGCAGGGGGAGTATGAGTCGAGGAGGCTGTGGCAACACGTCACCACAAGTCTGAAGGCTGGGGACATCAACACGGCCACGGAGCACAAGAGATATGTGAGTCTGAACTGATAGTGCAAATACTCTATCTGGACACAAAGTCCCAAATTCAGTAAGGAGTTTTAGGGCGTGTTTGTCAACTCTTTTTTTTGTAGAATTAAGGTTTCCAAACGCGTTTAAAAAATTTTAAACGCGTTTAAACGAGTTGATAAACACAAAGATGTTTTGATTATGGGGTTTGGAAAGCTGTTTTGAAACACGCAAATTTGTACGATCCTAAACGCGTTTAAAGAAGCGAGATAAACGCAAAGCTGTTTTGAAACGCGTTTAAACCACATGTTTTCGGTGAGAAGGCCGGTTATCGACTTGGGCGATCAAGTTGATAAACGCACCATTTTTTAATTGCGTTTGGAAACACGTTCGTAAAGGCCTTTGGAGTTGATAAATGAACCATTTTTTTAAACGTGTTTGGAAACTCGTTTGGAAACGCGTTCGTAAAGGCCTTTGGAAACGCGTTTAAATTTCTGAAAAAATGATGAACACGGCCATAGATGTAGTCCATGGCTTATAGATGGCCCGTCCCTTTCACAAACATCTGCAAACTTCATGAAAGTTTGCACATATTTAGCACGTATCTTTGGGATACCACCTGTGAAATGTTAAGGTCAGAGGTACTATAACATCCATAGAATAAATGAAAATCTAAATAGTTTTCACTGAGATTTGGCTATATTCATGGTACGAAAAAAGAAACCTTTATTTATATTTTTCTATCATATTTCTGCTTTTATTAAAACCAACATGAACTTAAGGGTGGACTTTCCCTTTAGTGAATGAAACTCTAATGAATTAATATAACATATGCTGATCGTAAATGCTGGTTTAATGATGTTCATTTCATTTACCGGTATGTTTTTTTCCCATACAAGTGATTCTGACTCATTTCCTTGTGATTCTCTGTCCTTTTTTATTTTTTTCTTCCACTTTGTTGCTTAGCTGGAAGAGAGACAGAGACAGGAGAAGAAACTCCGCATGGAGACCAACACTCCTTGGCATACGAAGCTGTTCTCCCCCACAAACAACAATGGATGGGCCTACAATACCATGCTGAAGTAATAACAGCTCTGACTCCTGGACCAGTCCATTCTCTATGGGGAAGTCCAAGACCAATATATTTATACGATTGCATCCCCCTTCAAAGAAAAGTGGATGTTTCAACAATTCCATGTTGAGGTAATAGCAGCCAAATTACACCCTATGGATAGTTCAATTAATTACCAATATGACCGTAAACAATCCGATCTATTCACCCTCCATGCAGCAATGGATGATTCCATACATTAACTTGTTGTGGTCTTAACAACTATAACTGTTGGATCACTCCAATAATTACAGGGAGGTGTGTTATTATCTACGCATGAAGGACTTATGTGCAGCTTTGACCATGGCTGGATAGGTCCAGTATTACATGTTGCAATGATAGCACTCTCCTCCTTTTAGACCATTCCATTACTTGTAGGGAACACCATGACCATGTGGTTCACTCATGTATTATTCAAAATCTTTCTCCCCTCTAAATAGCAATGGATGGTTCCATGGCCGCATGTTGATGTAATAGCAGCTATGCTTCCTGGATTATTCCAATAATGATATGGGGAACAAGATTGCTCTTTTGAACCCCCTCGCCTGTCTAAATAGCAATAGATGGTTCCATGGTCACATGTTGATGTAATGGCAGCTATGCTTCCTGGATTACTCCATTGATAACATGGGGAAATAATGTTGCTCCTCTGAACCCCTTCCCTCTAAACAATAATAGTTCAGTCCACAGCTAATGATACCTATACACTTAGTGGATTATTACATTTGTTTGTAAGGGGTGTAAAATGTTTTTATAATTATGCTATTGGTAATTATGTTTGTACAGACTTTTTGTATCTGTTTTTGTGGTTAATGTGGCATATGATGAGTTACTAAAAACTTTCAAAAAATGAGGCTTTGACAAAAATGAAATATTGAGAATTATATTTTTGTGAACATAATCAATTTCTCAGTAGTCAGATTAATTTGTCTTTGATTGCAATTGCATGTGTTAACATTTGACTGACACATCAATGGTAACTCATTTCTGAAAAAGTGGAGGGTGTTTCATCAACTAATATCAAAATCAAATTTTAGGAATGATTAAAGTAATAAAATATATCCTAGCTTTATATCTGTTTTAAGGTCGATTGGATTGAAGATTGAAGAAATACCCCCTCATTTTCAGAAAAGTTATGAGGTGCATAGTTTGATATGATGCTCCGTGAATGATATGTTTCTATATTTATTCTGTAATCACTTCATAATCAGCTGATTGTATGTAATTGCATATGGAATTGCAGATCACACCAGGTGAAGATGCCAAATAAGCTTATTATTACTATGTTGTCAATTCCATTGGGATATTTCAGAACTTTTAAATTCTCTTGATGTGTGAAAAATGCTTTGCTGCTCGCCAGTGCAACAAAGCAGGTGTAGATTTAGATTTAAAGTCCTCTCTTAGACTTAGACTGTTAAGATTTCACTAACAAACCAACATGTTAAACATTATTTGATGCGCATGACAACTTGCTACCGGTATCTGTTTTGTACTTGGAGAGAATGTTGCTGCTTTCAATTGATAACTTATGTTTGTAGATGGTACTTTCCTTCTGTATTCATTTTGATATGTGTTTCTGTTTTGGCAATGTGTACTTTCCTTTTTCTTGTGTACCCCATCTTTCAATAAGAGTTCAGAAACATTCTCTTGCTGTCTCTCCCCCCCCCCCCTCTCTCTCTCTCTCTCTCTCTGTCTGTCTCTGTCTCTGTCTCTCTCTCTCTCTCTGTCTGTCTCTGTCTCTGTCTCTCCCCCCCCCCCTCTCTCTCTGACTGTCTCTGTCTCTGTCTCTGTCTCTCTCTCTCTCTCTGTCTGTCTCTGTCTCTCTTGCCCCTCTCTCTCTATGTCTGTCTCTCTTTCTCTCTCTTCCCCCCCCCCTTCTCTCTCTCTTCACATCTCTCTCCTCCTCTCTCTGTCTCTTTTGCTGTGCTGTTAACATGTTACCCCCTTTGTATTCATACCGCAGTGAAGCAAATATCTATTACAATCATTCAATCGTGCTGTGCAATATCTTATCCTGCTAAACCAGGATTATCTTGATGTATTCTGATGATTACAGTAAAAACTTGTGATCTACATAATTTCACTAACATGTAAAATCAGAGAGATTTCATTATTTATCACATTCAGATATTTCACTGTATTCTCTTCACAACATCATTGTGCATGTATCCATGGTTCAATCTTTACCATTTCTCTATAGCATTCGATTTGTAGCTTTAGGATATATTTAGTCTGCTTTTAATACTAAAAAAATGCATGCAATGCATGCTAAGTTATCTCTTGATATATTACTTCATGTAAGGCTTGATCGCAAGCTGCTGTTTTCGCTGGTGTTCTTTTTCAGTTCTCATATTGCTTATAACGTACAGAATGACCAGGTTTAGACCAGCAAAAATGGAAGAAGCCCAAGTGGGGAACAGCCAATATATCGCTGATGTAATGTGTTTTATAGTGACAATGAATGTTCATGCATCGCCGCAACAACATCGTTCAAACTCATTTCATGTGCAAAACCAAACAGAAAACACAGAATTTTGCAATAGTGCCAATCTCATTGGGCTTTAAAAAATCGTGAAGTTAGGGGACCAGGACAATAGGACCGTTCGACTTTTGGTATGGTTGCTAGGCAACTTTCACCCTAGCTTCACGATTTTTTAAGCCCAACGGGAATGGCACTAATATTTCATTTTTGAGCCTTGCTGCACATTCAAAAGGTTTAGGTGCATTTTGGGGAGAGGGTGAAATCTGAGTCTTTATCAAGACCTTATTTCTGCTATGTGTAGTAAGATTGATCTGCATTGCAATGTATAATCACAAAAAAACACAGGTAGATTATAACTTTGATTTCCTTCTACATTCATTTCTAATGGATACATCATACATAGAAATATGATCAGTGAAATACACCTAGCTGGTACACTTTCTTATATGTATAATGTTCACTTTCTCAAAGATTTGTATATATTATCTTCATTTATATATATATTATGTCAACATATTACAGAGATACAATAGTGTCCCAAATATATTTATTTTAAAATAATGTTTCTTATGAAACACTCTTCATAGGTTCATATATTATGCAGTAGCTATATTTTGTTGCAATTTCAGTTTTTTTCATATACATGTATGTAGTATGTTTCTTAGTATTGATGGATATATTGTTATAGAGAAACGACGCAACAAGGTCACAGTTTCTGAACTTGGACTGGGAATAAATCAAACAGATCTGGGCCCCATTGCATAAAACGTACCATTAATGGTAACTATGTCATCAATGGCAAGTACCATGGTAACACCGCTCGACAGCCAATCAAATTTAAGGTTTCCATAGAAGTTGCCATTGATAGCAAAGAAATTGAGTGTTCCCTGAATAATGATTTAATTAGGCTAAATTTTTGGCTAAAACATAACCACCTCACTCTGAATACTGATAAAACCCAGTTCATGCTAATAGGAACCCCACAAAAGTTATCTTACATGCAGGAAAACATCGATATTATTGTTAACAATATGCCTATCAGACAGGTGGAAAGCACGAAGTATCTTGGTATTTGGCTTGACCATCACCTAAACTGGTCGGAACATGTCAACTACACATCTAATAAAATTGCATCAAGATTAGCACTACTTCGAAGAGTGAGGAAATATCTTACTGTGGACAGTGCAAAGTTGCTCGCAAATGCATTGGTGTTACCCTTTTTTGATTACTGTTCTATTTCATGGACAAACTGTAATTATCGGATAAAAGACATTCTTATCAAACAACACAAACAGATGGCCAGAATTGTTTTACAGACCAATACACTCACACCAACCTCTGAAATGTTTAGAAGCCTAAAGTGGATTGATATGGAAAAACGCTGGCAATTTCAAAAAGGAAAACTCATGTTTGACATTTTGAATGGCAATGCGCCCTCATATTTACAAAACATGTTTACACCTTCCATTACAGTGCATCGCTATAGGACAAGAAACGCTGAAAACAAAGGCTTACTGGTTCCCAAAACAAGAACAGAGAGTGGAAGGAAGGCTTTTTCTTTTGAGGGTGCAGTTCTTTGGAACGCTCTTCCAAACCAAGTAAAGAATGCCCAATCCAAGAACACATTCTGCTCTCACTACCTGAAATTTTGTGAATAATAATTGTTTAACATCTACCATTCTAATGATTCATGTTAATGACATTCCATGTCAGACAAATTATCCTTCAATGTTACTTTATGTGTGACTTGATTTTTTGTATGACCATCTCTTTAGTTTCGATGATATTCAATCAAAATATCTGTAGGATGATCCTTGAAATTGATGCTCGATTACTCTTTGATGGGAGAATGTTTTGATCAAACATGATTTATGTTTCTGTGAGCTCTTTATTTTTGGTACAATACATTTTATACTTACACTTTGAAAAGACATATTATTGATGCTCGATTACGTTTTACTGGGAGAATGTTTAACATAAGTGATCAAACTGTAATGATCAAGCTGTAGGTTTACACCCTCTATCGTAATTCCTGTTTCCGTTCTCTTTATTTTTGGTGAAGTACAGGTATACTTTGCAAAAATATATTTCCTCATGATCACATTTACTGTCATTTAATTAAAGTATAACTCGGTGTCAGATATATGTCATCTGCTATTTATATTTAGCAGGTATACATGAAATGGTATCAACTTTTATTAAGACTTGATGTTAATAGTCCTATCGAAAGAAGGTTTGTATTTATACTTTTTGTATATCATCCTACATTTTAGCGAGGCATAAATATTAGTATCAATCACATAATTTTTAGTCAGAAAATGTACAAGGTTTCGCTTGTGACATGCATGTCGAAGCATCGGTTTGCCTTCTTCTTTTTGTTATGTTCCTTACTAGATGACCTACGCTGCTTATTGGTTTACAGCATTTGTTTGTGTAATCTATGTGTCTATTTGTTTATCTATTCATGTTACTCTATATTATTGTGTTATTTGTACACAGGGCCCCCAGGGAGAACAGTGCCAAGCTCACTGATGGGGCTACCCTGTTTAAAAAAGACTTAATAAATAAATAAATAATAAATAAATAAATAGCAAAGTTACTATTAATGGTAAGTTTTATGCAACAGGGCCCTGAAGTGTTCCTGAAGAGCAGGTTCACATGTCCAATCATGATTAAAAGCTGCGAGGCAAACTATATAGAAGTATGTTTTTCACACGTCATACGAATGTTTGTTGCTGTTAAGTTTCATATTTCATACTTGATGTATATGTTGTGCTTTATGGTTCATGCAACATTACAAAGAATTTAGTTTGTAGAGGAAAAAAAGATGCAATATCTTAAATGTGAAATAACCAGCTTATACATAGGACCTCACTCTAGTCATTTTGATACGCACCTCAGTAATTCATTATGTGATGGTGATGCAGTTGTTTGGTAGTGAAATGTTGGCAATAACTGCAGTTAGTTTCAAATGAATCATGCAATATGTCCCATAAGGACCCCATTTCACCTGTCTCGCCATATTAGAAACATTGCTGGATATTAATCATTATGGCTCTATTTCTTTAAAATCCTTCCATTTCCAGGCCTTGACAGCCCCATTGGTTTACTACACCTCTTTTTTGCCAATGGTTATGAGAGAGTTAGCCAATCTAATAATGCATGACTCTTGAGATAACGATTTATGACAGGCCTGGTGGTTTTCATAAGAAATGCACATCTTGTGTATGGTAAAGATTGTTATTATAGTTTGTGAGAAATGTGCAAAATGGTATGGTAAAATGGTTTATCCCTCCCAGTTCCAACCATTGATAGTTCCACATCAATTATAACATCATTTATTGACAATGGGTGTCAAAATGTTAAGACACCTATTATTATATGATCATTTCTGTGGCTCTTAACTTGTCCCTTGGTATTCGACTTCAAAAAGTCGAACATAAATTGTGTTTATATCTGTAGATTCGATAGAAATTGGGTATATATATGTATTCTTGTTTTAGAGGAAAATTAGGCAATTGTGTATTGTCTAAAATATTAAATTCATAAATAATTTATCAAATTAAGCTGCCTTGAATGAGTATTGTTGCTGTGTTGAAATATTCCAGTTTGTAGCTTCAAGGAGAAAATAAGAGATGTGGGCAGATGAAGAGAAAGATAGAGAGAGTATGGTGCATGCATGTGTATGTGTGTGTGTGTGTGTGTGTGTGTGTGTGTGTGTGTGTGTGTGTGTGTGTGTGTGTGTGCGTGTGTGTGTGCTTTTATAGTAAAAAAAAAATGTTTTTGTTTATTGTGATGAAATCCTTTCAGTTTGTTCATTTGAGCAGTAATAGTCAGAGGATATTGCTGTATGATATACAATTTTGAATGGAATTGAATATTATTGGAAACAAAATGTGTGTGTGTGTGTGTGTGTGTGTGTGTGTGTGTGTGTGTGTGTGTGTGTGTATGTGTGTGTGTGTGTGTATGTGTGTGTGTGTGTGAATGAATGTGGGATTGAGTATGTGTGTATGCACACACATGCTCCCACCATTGTTTCACCAAGCTGTTTGTAAGCTACGAACGACTGGTGACCCCTTCTTGTGCTAAATCACATTCTCAATGATTTTGATTCCCATCAGCTTAAATTCAAATCTGATGTTTGTAAATGAAAATTCTTGTTCTTAACAAGTGTCTGAATACAAAGCTTATGATCTGTCAGATTTTATAAGGATTGTCGGAAATTAACTCCCAATAAAATTATGTTAGAACAGAACAAAGTGCCGTATCGCATTTAGCACAAGAAGGGATTACCAGTCATTTATAAAGTCATTCGATCGTAGCATACGAACAGTTTGGTGAAACACCCCCTGATTTACAACAAGCGTAGCATTAATAGGCCCGATGATGTGCTACTAAAAATGTGACCTAAAAAAAAGTCTCGATATAATTTATGCCGTGTGCGCGTAAAGATAGGTCCTAAAGATGTCCCTACTAAAAATGACACCTAAATAAAACTCTCTGTATAATTCATGTCGTGTGTGCATTTTAAAGCCTGTAGTAGACACAAAGCTTTAAAGAACATCAGTTTGTTTGGTACACACACAGGATTATTTCAAGATTTAGTCTAATCAAGGCTGAAAGCCCGATTTAAACCGTGTTAACACAGACGTTGAGCGGATGAGCTTCTTTGTGATAACGTCTGTTGAGTGGCTTTGATCTTCAGAACAAATGACGGAACCAAGCTCGAGTAGAAAGGACCGGTCAGGACGTAGGCGATCAATTTAGGGGAACGTCCCTTGAGCGAGAACAATCGATAGATCGAGGGAGGAGTCAATTACGCAAGAAAGGGCTTTGATGCTTAGAAGGTGGGGGAGAGAGGATTGAAAGGACAGGAAGTGACTTTAGTGGAATGGTTCTTTGTCTCTTGTCTATATTGTGGTACATGGGTATGCAGATAGCAATCGATTTTCATGCGCAAAAGTTAATCGTTTTGTTGTCATCACTTCCGTCGATTTGAGTATCCCAACCCGTAACCTTCGCTCCAATAACCAGATCCAGATATCCAGGACCAACCCTAACTTATATGGGGAACGTGCCTTTGGCACTATAGCGGCTAGACTATGGAATTCTATCCCCCTCCACATACGCAATGCCCCATCTGTCGACAGCATCAAACGCGCTCTCAAAACATTCATGCTCTCCCATTAAGTACCCCGAAAATGTTTTTAAGAACTCTTTTGCCTATTGTGTAGTTTATATTTATGCTGTTTACAATTATACGACTTAATTAAATGTCTTCATTATGTTATTCGTTATCTTTAAAATGATTGTAAAGCGCATATAGACATTGTTAATATTATGCGCTATATTATTGTTTGATTGTTAATTGGTGCGTATATTCATAACAGTGGTTTGACGCAAACGGGCCGTGAACCCTTACGCCTATATAAGCATCAAGGAAATTGTTAGGCCTGATGCATCCGAAAGTTAACCAAATGAGATACCATACCATGCAGGCAAGCTAAATGCCTGGAGGTTGAGCTCAGTCTAGGGCAACCCGAAATGTGATACATTACTCTCCTTGTGTATTAACCCTCTCGGTACCGAGTTAATGAAGAGAGCATTTACTATGATAGCACAGTGAATATGTCCATCAGTGAGAGGGTTAACCTTCTTGGTAGCAAAGCATGAAGTCAGGGAGCATTGACTTATATGAATGTGCCCATGGTACTAAGAGGTTTAACCCTCATAGTTCCAAGGCAGGAATATACCATTGAGAAATAACACAGTGAATGAGTCCATGGTAGTGAGAGAGTTAACCCTCTTAGTACCAAGGCATGACTATACCACTGGTTGATAACACAGTGAATGGCCCCATGGTAGTGGAAGGGTTAACCCTCTTAGTACCAAGGCGCGAATATACCATTGATCTATCACACAGTGAATATGCCGATGATAGTGAGAGGGTTAAAATTCTCTTGGTACCAAGGCATGAAAAGAGCTGCATTGACTTAAATAGCACAGTGAATGTGCCCATTGTAAGGAGACAGTTGACCCTTTGTGTGAGATATGAGATATGAGATATGTGAGATAAGAGAGGATATGCTGTTCTAAGTCTATATGGGATTTGTCACTGTGGAGATTGTGCTAAACTGCATGAATAACGCAAAATGAGTTTTATGATGGGAAAATCAAAAGAAAAGAAATAGTCAGTCAACCTCGGATGAATTAATGTCGTCTTCATACAACCCGAGGGAGTTTGAACTTCATACAGGTGTAGATTTAAAAGCTCCCCAGTGTCTTATTAATTGACCCCCACCTCCCCACCCCCTCCCCTACCCACCACTCCCACGGCACACACACATCTGTTAAAACAGTTTGTCGCCACTTGGCGAAAGTGAATACAAATACATTAATCCATAAAATATGAATCATTGTAAAACTGTTAAAATGTTGACACCACGTATAAACCTAAATCACATTACATCAAGATGTCACGATTTCCATTCCCGTGATTCATAAAAAATGAATGATTTTTTTTAAAGATGGGGGGGGGGGGGGGGGGGGGTGATGCAGAGAAAGTAGAACTTCCAATAATTTTAAACGGATTCTAATGTATTTTATTCTGACTCGCAAGTACAATCAAGGAATAGGTATTCTGGAGTCAGCATATGCCAATAAAGTTTATGATTAGACAGGACTACTGTGGCACATCAAGTAGGCTATTGATTATCAGGCTGATACAGGAACATTGATTTTGTGAACCAGTATTAGGCACAACGGCCCGCATTACGGTTACTCAACATGTAGGTTGTATATTGTTATCTAAAATAGAAAAGTATAAAATGCGAGAAGAGGATGACGTTGATAAAAAAACTATGAAGAGGAAGAAAATCTTTTTTTCTTTTATAGTTTTAAAGAGGGAGTCCATCCTGAAGTTGAGTTGGTTTTAACAGAAGCAAAAACATGAAAACAAAAAACAAAAAACACAACAGTGAAGATTTGACGGAGATTCGTTCTTTGGATAAGAAAGTCGTGATTTTATTCTTAGTGACGTCACCTGCGAGATGCTCTCGATCTCCCATAATTATGATGTGTACTTAAAATAAATGCCCCTTTGTATGTTTTTGTGAATATATTTTTTTCATAAAGGTATACGTGTGTAAATACGGTCATGTGTCGATGATGCATCAAACATCAAATGCACAGGTAAAATGAAATGTAAATTATCTTATGAGAAAATTTACATTTAAAACAAAATTAGTACACAACATGATTATGGGTGAGCAACTCGCACGTGATGGCACAAAATCAAAATCTGAAAAGAATGGCTGATTACAACTTTCGTATTCTTTAAAGGGTGTTCGTCATTTATTTTAGATTTGTGTTTTTATTATGAAATCAATTTAAGCTTCGCGGTGGACTTTCTCTTTTACCATTATTGAGTTTTTCTTTTACATCTCTTGTTCTAATGATGCACTTATTTGTCCAAATTAAGACAGATGGTCTTAAACTAACAGATTAAGAATTAGACTACCAAATCAGTCTCAGAAACATCGAACCATATGATTTATTACCAATATTAACTATATTTTGGAAAATATTTTGAAAAAAATGCATGATTAAGCCTTTCAAACTGTTTGCTTATTGCTATATCGTCATAAGTTAGATATCATTTGCAAGTTATTAATTCAAGTGCAATTATTTCTGTTAGTTTGTGGAAATATTACAAATGTAGAATATCGTAATTCTATAAATTAATTGTCTATAGACTAATAATTGAGCGGAACACGTCGGCTATTACCGCACAATGACTTGAGAACTGCTTGGAAAAAGAGCTGAAAACAAAATGATATACTGCCATCTACGGTAAAAAGCAAGTTAATTACAGTCAACCCCATTCCCATCATAACATGGCGGAAGCGTAGAGTCTATTCGCGTCCAAAATGATCGCTTCCTCGCAATAAAACAGGACTTACTTCTCCCCTACAGAGGAAAAATATTGGAATTTTAACCTTGAAGCAAGAAGCCATGACCGATAGGTAAGTACCATTGATATTTTAGTGGAGATTAAGGGTTTAATTCTTGAATTATGGTGCCGTTTTGGTTGAAGATTGCGCCGTGTCAATCGCAGGGAGACGACGTTTTTTTGAAGTTCCACTTTCGATCGTTTGATCCGGGCCCCCGTCCACAATCCACTCTACAAGTATGAGCATAACACGGACAATATTCAACTATTGTTTATCTGTTCATTTTTTTCTTTTGAAACAAATTGATGAATTCGTATTTCGTAATGAAAACTATGCACACTTTTTGGACTTCTCCCTTTCATCTGGCTGAATTGTTTATTTGAAACAGTTTACTTTTTGATGATTGATGTCAGATGGAATGCATTTCACACCCCTGTCTCAGAATCAGACTTGGAGTCAAACAAAACACAGCTCACACGATCAGAGTGAATCATGGCTGTAACTTGTATTGTAGCACAGTTGATGACACATATCTCAATTCACATTCAGTAATATATCCTGAATTTTCTTGCTTGTCATTTTTTTTTTGATACTGTTCAAACTATTGTCGACTTTGACATGTTTGAGTTTGAATTTAATTTACACTGTCACTGTCTTGGTACCACCTATTTTTTTTTTTTTTAAGTGGGAAGGTTTGGGGTGGGGGGGGGGGAGAGGGGGGGGAGGGGGGGGGGGCAAGGGTAAGCCTAACAGTAACACTATGGTAGCCATTCTTCACAAGACGCTCACATTGAACAACGTGCATTATGCCCTGTCTGCGTAGCTTTGAGGACTAAGCCCCTGTTCCCTTCCTGCTCCTGAGCTGAGTGAGGAGAGGAGAGGAGGATTCTAAGAAGGGAAGAGGGCCTCATTCTAATTCAAAGACAAAGTCTGTATTGCCGGGCTAAGGGCAAATTAGGCTGCATTTATAAGATTTTGCATTCCTAGTGTTTGTGTTGTCAAACACAAGTTAAAAAAAAATCACAATTGTTCTTTGGTGCTACAAATGATTTTGAGTCCCATCAGCTCAAGTTGAAATAGATACATAACAGCTCAAAGGAATTGGCATGGGGAAAGGGAAAGGGAAGGAGCCGCAGTTTTAAACGGCTGTATATTTTGTCCAGTTCAGCATGAGACATGATGCTTTTTAGGCTAAAGCATTGTGTTTCATGCTGAACTGGACAAAATATACAGCGGTTTAAAACTGCCCTCATTCCCTTCCCTATGCCAATTCTTTTGAGCTATAGTGTATTTGTACATACTACTAGAAATAAAGTTCTTGTCGTTACTAAGCATCTGATGACCCATTTTATGATTTGCCAAATTTGATTAGGATATTGCTGGAAATTCACTCCCACTATTTAAAACAGGAATAAATTGGGTTATCTCAGTAGGCACAAGAATAGGTCACCAGTCGTGTGTAAAATCTTGCTTAACTTACATGTACACACATATTGATAAAATAGAGCCTTGCCCTTAGCCCCATTGTACACAACGAACAACCGTGTACAACGGATAGCGGAGCGTGGTCGCTAGCGGTCGTGTCCATTTTTGCTTATTACATGACGTCATCCAGCCACTGCCGAGAGCCAATTTATGAATGAAAATATAGTAAGCATGCGCAGTGCAAGCCTTCTATGTCCCCACACAGTATTCCACCAAAACAAGTGTAAAATTCTCTATCACCTCGTACCAAAATCGACCTAGAATTTCACTTTCCTATATTTTACATGAATTTTGAAAGGTATTCTCAGAGGATCTATTTTCTCACCGATACCGCACAGGTAAGCGAATTTCGATTGCTTCTTGCTTTTCCGTGAAAATCGTACGAATTAGCGTCACCCCCGCATCGTGTTTGTTGGAATTTGTAGAGTCTATCGCAACGTGTACAAAGTCAATTGGCTTCCGGGTTTTAGGACCGTCAGTCAATATGCATGAAATTGCAGAGTTTCGATAATTTTCGATCGATACTGGAGCGATCCGATCACGAACCAAGACCATTTCCTGCGTACACAATGTGACCGGATATCGTTATCGCTATCGATACTTCCACACGCAGTCGGAAGGCAACCACGTGGTCATGACGTGATCTGCGCGATTGCCCAATCAGCGGTCTCCGAATCGCTGTGCGCGGACGATCTATCCGTTGTACACAGTCTATGGACTATAGTTCGTTGTGTTGTACAGTATTAAAGGGAACAATGTGAGGATTTGTGATTTAATCACCAATTACTCCAAATGTGAATCATTTGAGGGCAAATAACTTTCAGCAAGTTTCTAAAATGGACAATACATGAATTTAAGACCATTGGCAAGAAGATTGCTCACGATCTCATTTTTTAAGGCTTTCTGCGTTCCCAGTACAGTATAATGTCGTGATAATATTTTGCGCACATTTTGGTTCAGTGAAAATGGAAGGGCTCTCTGGGGTAATTTAATTTTACAAAGAAATTTTAGGCATATACCTAGTAGGGTAAGGAGAGCATGCTCCATCCTGTAAATGAATTAAAAACAAGTCATTTTGGTGTACTTGACGATTCCAAGACACATGTAACGTCCAATCCCCCAAAAGAACAAGAATATCTTATATACAGGTGTAATCACATTTCATGGCCTGGAATTCAAATTTCAGATTAAAATCAATGTAATTTCAAAAAATTTGCAGCGCCTTACTGACTCCACCATCCGCTCACATGTGTGACCTAATTTTGTGCTCTCTTGTCGTCGACAACGAGTGTTAAAACGTTTAAAAACCACCTCGTATTGTCAAGCACATACCAGCCATTTGAATAAATACTTTGAAATTGGTAATACTATTACTTTTTATTGATTTTATGGACGTTTAGATGATGTATCTTGTTCAAAGAATACAGTATCTTAGTCCCACGTATGCATCGTGTATCCTTCTCTCGTTTAAAGGGCATATACTGTACTGGGAAGGGAAAAAAGCCTTCAAAATGTAGTTGTTAGCAATCTTCTTGCCAATGGTCTTTAATTCATGTTTTGTCTATTTTAGAAGCTTCCTGAAAGCTATTTGCCCTCAAATGATCCACATATGGAGTAATTAATGATTAGTGATTAAATCCTCAAAATGTTTGGCCCGAACATTTTGAGAATTTGTGATTTAAGCACTCATTACTCCAAATGTAGATCGTTTGAGGGCAAATAACTTTCAGCAAGCTTCTAAAATAGACAATACATGAATTTAAGACCATTGGCAAGAAGATTGCTAACAATTACATTTTGAAGGCTTTTTTCCCTTCCCAGTACAGTATATGCCCTTTAAGCATATTAAGTGTTAATGCACAAAATAAGGACACGCGAAATTAGGTCACCACCATATATTCCCTTTAACCATCTCTTATTCTCCCTCTGTCTCGTTGGCCCTGCAGGGTAGAATGGGTGGAGATCATCGAGCCCAAAACCCAGCGGCCCATGTATGGCAACCTCAGGACGGGCGAGCTGGCCTGGGAGCCCCCACCAAGCGCAAAAGTGTAAGTCTCTGCTTCTGGCTACGCCCCTTATCCCACTTGACCCTGTGTGTGTTGGGAAGAACTCTGCTCTATGGCACTTTCAATTAAATTCAATTCGATTCAATTCTTTATTCATTTAACAAACAAAAATAAACAACTTTCATGAACAATGAATACAAGGCATCACCGTAAAACCGATGGCTTGGAAGGTGTGAACACATTTGTGTACTATTTTTTGTACTATTTTGTAAAATGTTAATACATGTAGTTTTTACAGTGCATTGATTGTTAACCCACATTCAACGATGTGCTGCCAACAATGTTTTGATTTTTGATAAACCATTTGAATTGAATTGATTTGTGTCTGTACGGACAGTACGGTACATAGTATAACTTGTGCAAAAATGTATCAATTGCAGTTTTACAAGAACTGTAATTGAAAACTTTGTCCTCTCCCAAAGATTTTGAAAGAGATCCACATGTACAATTTACTGGACATTTCAAAATATAAGGTGCCGTGCTATTGTTAAGATTTATGACTATTAGGTTACCCTGTACAAAGTATGAAGAAAGGAACAGCAAAATTGCACTGACATACATAATGTACAGTAATTACACAAAAAAATCTTCATGTACAAAAGGTACATTGCAGCAAGGATTTCCTTGTTTTGGTGAGCACTACATTTCTTTTTCTCACTGGCCACTGTATGGGGTATTGTGGTATTCAAACACACAACGTTTTGTTTTCAGTATGACTGTATAGATGAGGAAAGAATAAGGATTCACAGGGCCACTGGGGGCAGTGTATCACCCTGATCCCCAGTGTACACTACAGCTCAAAGGAATTGGCAAAGGGAAAGGGAAAGGGAAGGAGTCGCAGTTTTAAGCCGCGGTATATTTTGTCCAGTTCAGCATGAAACACGATGCATTAGCCTAAAAAATCATCATGTTTCATGCTGAACTGGACAAAATATACCGCGGTTCAAAACTGTGGTTCTTTCTCTTTTTTCCCTTTCCCTTTCCCTATGCCAATTCCTTTGAGCTGCAGTGTACATAAGTCTTCCCTGTCAGTGTCATTAGGAAGCTCAAGTACGGAGTAGGATGACAAAACGACTGCCAGTCTGCGTGTTTATCCGGCATTTGGCACAATTACTCAGAATGCTACTGTTAGATGTGCAGCGCTTTCCGTGCAATGTATCCGGGATTGTTTCCAGTCGATTCTACATTCATGGAAACTATACTTCCTGTAACTTGACCTGAGATGTACAGTATAGCCAATGCAGCTGCAATGTGTTTTCGTCATTAATGCAAAATTCTCTGCTTACAGTTTAACATGTTTGCATGAAAGAAAGATGGATTTATGTGATTGTTGATGTACAGTGTAATACAATCAATAATGCTGTGTTCACATTTAAAGGGCCCCTGTCATCAAAATATATGTTGACTTCTGTTGATGCAACTTAATTGTTTATGTAGGCCTACAGTTGTTCACTAACTGTTCAATCAAAATTTGTGTCCTATATTTTAAAATAATTTTTCTATATTTTTTCTCAGCACTGATAAGCCCTGCCTCCTAAATAACCTCCAACTCAATATTCCCCCTGTGACATCATCAACGGTAGAAATTAGCAGGATAATTGACAGAATTTGTGCAGAAACTAAACATTGCAATGACTACCTGCAAGTGCTTATAATAGCATTACATACATGTAGCTAGCACATTTCTGACATAAGGAAATGATTATTCCCACATGATAGGTTGTTAGATGGTATTGTGTGAAGACATGTGATGATCTTGTGGGCGGGTGGAGGTAGTCATTTCAATGTTTCAGTGTGTGTATAAATTCTGCTTATTATCCTGCTAATTTCTACCTTTGATGATGTCACAGGGGGAATCTTGAGTTGGAGGATATTTTGAAGGCGGGGCTTATCAGTGCTGAGAAAAAATATAGAAAAATTATTTTAAAATATAGGACACATATTTCCATTGAACAGTTAGTGATTTTGTTATGTACATAGTATTATGTTGCATCAACATAAGTCGACATAGATTTTGATGACAGGGCACCTTTGAAGATAAATTTAGTGATTGTGTGTGTGCATTTTTGTTAATGTGTGTGATTCAAAGTGTATACCTGTACAGTTGTACATGTAGTGCTGTTCACATTTAAGACAACTTAAGCGATTGTGTGTTTGTGCTTTGAAGTTCTGTGATCTTTACTGTACACATACATGTACATGTAGTCTGTGGGATCACACAGTACTGTGTTCACATTCAGTGATTGCGCATGGTTGTGTGAACAGTGTACGTGTGAGAAATTGTGACTTTTGTGAGATGAACATACTGTAGTACCATGTACTGGTACATCTTCAGAATCACAAGGTGAGATTCATGTGGAGTGGTCTAAACGGAGAACATTCATTCCTTTTAGATATTTGTTTTGTTTAAAAATGTGGGTATGTACATGTGTGTACAATGGTGTGCAACATTTACAATAGCTCCTTTAAGAATGTACAGTTTTAGTTATCGTTCAATATCTGTAATATAAATGGTAAAACATACTTTCTACTAGATATTTCAATGCAGCATGAGTAAGTGCTAAATTATGAACAAGAAGCACATCAAAATGATTGATTGAATGCGAATTATTTCATTTTTTGGTTTCGGTTTTGTCCATTTGAAATAAAAATGTTTTTATTGCGTGGGCTGCATTGTGAAACTGTCAGAGTCATGATAAGAACATGCACAACTGAGTGGAAACAGATGTTGCAATGTACATAGGCCTACATGTATTGCCTCTAGAGGAGGCACCCCTTTTCCCAGATTGATAGATTTTATCAAAAGGAAACACATAATTTTATGCTTATTATATGGAGGTTGATTACTGTGAAAATGTTATCAATATTTGTACAATGAAAAGTACATGTGTAGATGTATGGACATGTACAGTTTATGTCCAATGTCATACAGTGTACAGTACATGTTACTTGTAAGAAGCCGCATTTTTCTCAAATGCTTCAAAATGGAGAAATTTTCATACATGTATTGTACAATGCAGGCACAAGAGTGACCATTGCAATTATTGTTTCATACGCTGTACTGTACATGGTACATGTACATACGGTGTATGTATTACATGTATGGGGGTATTTCTATAAATATGGGTACCAGTGTGTTTTTATGTACATGTTCTTACATCATGTGTGTTATTTTATATTTTAATAAAGTTTCTCACCAGTAAATGTGTTTAGTACTTTAGAGGAGTGTATGGGGATCATTTTGACTATGATGGATTTTTAATATAAGTTTCGGATTTTCCTCAAAACGGCAACACTGTCATGGAGTTCCTTGATTTTTGGAGCTTTGAAGTGTGACAAAAAATAAGCTTTGTTTTATTCCTTGTGTCTCCCTTTAAAATGAAAGAAAGAGAATTGAATTTGCATCGTAAAGACAGGTTAGAAGTCATATTTATAGGGAGAATATGTCCCGATTCTCAGTTTATTCCACCCTCCCGATAGTAACTTCCTAAACGCAGTGTTCACGGCGTAACGTGTCGTGTTCCGAATGTTACGCCGTGAAACCAATTTTCAAAGGACTATTGCAGTTCTTGAAAGAAAAGATACCACAAGAAATCGCTACCAAACGAAGTGTTATACTGCACAAACTATGTCTGATTCCCGATATGAACTGATAAGCTTCATTTTTATTCCACACGATCAACAATCTCTCCGAATAAGATTTTTCGAGTTCCGACTTTCGCGTTACGCCGTGAATGTTTGCCCATCCGCTTGCGGTACTTCGCTCCCCGCCGGACGCAT
>OZ022596.1:1896287-1968563 GCA_963669155.1 Arbacia lixula | reverse complement strand
GTGTACTAAACCTTTCAGAATCAGTGCTAACTGTCATCTCCATGAAGTTACGTAAGTTGGATGATTACTTAACTGAGACACCGCCATTCTCAAGTGTAAAGTGGGTGTATTAAAACTGTCAGAATCACTGCAAAGTGTGTTGACTGTATTGTTCATGAGACGCCATGCAGTCGCAGTGTATATTGGGTGTAATAACACATTCAGAATCAGTGTAAACTGTGTCAGCTGTGTTTCTAACACCATCAGAATCAGTGTTAACTGGTTTTCTACATTTGGTTATGTGATTATGTGATTGTCACAACCACAAAGCCCCAGTGTATATTGGGTGTACTAAAACTTTCTGAATTGGTGTTAAACTGTGACATTTGTCATCTACGTGAAGTTTTGTAAGTTGCGTGATTACTTGATCGAGTTGCCACAACTTCCCATTTGTTAAGTGGATGTACATGCAACTGTCAGAATCAGTGTAAACTAAATTGAAGTTTTGTATGTTGCGTGACTATTTGAAAGAGTTGCCACAATTTCCCATTGTAAAGTGGATGCATATGGAACTGTCAGAATCAGTGTAAACTATGTCCATTTTAACACAATTTTTCACCAATGGGACTGATGGGGTTAATAAATTATGTTGATTCATTAAATTATGTTAATTTTATTCGTTGCTCACAGTTAGATTTTCAGATTTCGGGAACACTGGTCCTGTTAGTATGTCTAAACTTGCCATGTAACTGCAGTAACCAAGGGGGTGTGGCTTAATTGTGCCCTGTAGGGAGTTTGAAGTCTATTCATATCTTGTTGTCTATTGTCCATACAGCAGATTATGCAGGAGTTGTGCTGCTCAATATCTGAATGGAGAAAAGCCAGCTGGCATATATGCAATATATGCAAGCTCAGTAAAGAACAGATTAATGTTACATTGGCTGATAGCATTAGGATGGTGTTTCACTTTAAGAGTTAAAAATAACTTAACCTGTAACTTAATCAACATAGATTCTGTTCAAGGATGTTGGAAGTGTAATTTTACATACCTGCACTCCTACCATCACTGGTAGAAGATGACTTTAAATAGTCCAGCACAAGCATGCCAACAAGGCTGATAATAACACGTGAAGAGAATGTGTGTAATAAAAATGTATATGTAATCTATAATATAAAGACAGGTAGAAATTCATTCTATTGCTTTAAGAAACATCTCAAAGTTTCTACACATTTTATTTTTCAACCTGCAAAAGGCTTACCCTGTCTTGAAATATATTTATTCTGGAATATTGTTTGAAAGATCATAATAATTCAATGCTTTCATCTTTTTTTGACCTTCAAAAGGGAAACCCTGTCTTAAAGTATTATCTGGAATGTTGTTTGTGAAAGGATGGTCACATAGTAATTCAATACTTTCACCCTTTTGACCTGTAAAAGGGCTAGGTATCTTTTAAGTATCATATGTTTACTGGAATATTGTTTGTGAAAGGCTGATCACATGGTAATTCAATGCATTCATTCTTCTCTTTGTGAAACGTACTCTACATGTCCCAAATACATTATAATATTTTCTCTTGTACATTATATATTATAAGTGTAGAATAAAGAGAAAGCATATAATATCACATTTTATTATGGGCAAGTTAATTTTGATTTATGAAGGTATAAACCCTCGTCACAAATTTACTCCCAAATCACTAGCAATATCATATTTAGTGAAAGGTCTTTCTTGGGTAATTTCAATGTTGAATATAAATTTTAGGCATACACCGCGTAGAAGTAAGGATAGCATGCTCCATCCTGTAAATGATTGAAAAACAAGTAAGAAAAAATGAGATTTTCCATTGGATTATTCATGAATATCAATGAGTCAGATTGAATGAGACTCTTAGTTATTTATTTCCGTGTTATTATGTTTTGATCCGTGAACTAGAAATAGCTTGCGTGGTTAAGTCACTGCCCGGTAAGCAGTAGATTACAGGTTCAAATGCTTCTGCTTCCAAGATTTTTTCCTGACTTGCTTTTCATTCATTTTCAGGATGGAGCATGCTATCCTTACTACTACTACTAGGTGTATGCCTAAAATATCCTTCAAAAAACCCCAAGACATTTTGTTGTATACTTTGTGAAACATTCCAAAGTGTGTGCCTCTTTCAACAAGCTTCCAAATTTGTAACCTTACACCTCAGTGCTATTTCATGTGATTGGTTATGCATGACCCATGTCATAAACAGTTGCATTTGATTGTATGATGGATTGATAGATCAGTCATACAATTGATTTCAATCGTAAATCTGCATCACAAAAAAGTTGCATTTGAAACTAATATGCTTTTCACACTGGCAAAAATTAGCCCCGTACTATCCTTAGCCCCGTACTATCCCTAACCCCGTACTATTTTTTGAAGCTTTTCACACTGGCATTTCTTAGCCCTGTACTATTTCTTAAACCCGACTAGCTTTTCACACTGTTCTCACTCGAAATCGTTAGCCCCGGACTTTCTTGACAGCTTATGAATATTTATGAGTGTACGTCTTGCACATCGGCTCTTTACCACTCCGCATCAAGGTCACTCGCCCGTCGGGCCTTATCTGATTGGTCTCGGCGTTTCGGCCTTGAGAGCTGACATCGCATTTCCTTAGCCCCGTACTATTTTTCGTTTCTTTTCACACTGGCGCTCTTAGCCCCGGACTATTTGGCTTGGCCCTGCAATTGCGGTGTTAGCCCTGCTTTTTTGCAGGGCCAAATAATCCCGGATTATTGGTAGGGCTAGCCTACTTTGGTAAAAACCAATGTGAACAGAAAGTGGTCTAAGCTTAGCCCCGTACTATAGGTGGGGCTAAGGCCCCCCTTAGCCCCACCTATAGTACGGGGCTAAGGAAATTTTTGCCAGTGTGAAAAGCATATAAAAGTACTATACAATGTGCCTGTAACTTGTATGGATACTGGTTATATTGAGTGGTATTTACAATATTCTCTGTGCTGCCCTAATGTGACAAAAGGAAGCAACTAACAAAAGATACTTTCTTGTAAATCAGCAAAATGTGTCTGTCACTTCCATTGCCATCAGTGCAACACCACATCATGTTAGATTGAATATGTTACAACTAGATTAATATTTCTTGACCAGATTTTGGCCATATGTAGGGAATGCTGAGTACAATCTAAGAATATCAATAACCAAGATTTGAATGATTTGTCACTTGCATCCTTTTGTCATAGTAGGGCAGTATGATCCAGACTAGTTCATTTAGACCCAAGGTGAAAGTTTTGTGTCTGTAAACTATTAAACATGCAGTACTTCCTTATATATGTGTATGTTCTTCTACCATGTTTTTATAATTTATCATTTTATATGTTTCATATTTACCATAAATTATCTCTTTTTGGGTAAATGAAGATGTACCATACAGTTAAATGCTTAGCGTTCGGGAACTGGGAGGTCGCAGTGTAAAGCCTATGGGAATTTGATTAGATTTAGGAGTGAACGGGATTACTGCTAATATTGTTTGAAGGTTTGCATGGTGGTATGATCAATCATGAGAGAGGTTTACAGTACACCAAGTGTAAAGTCCTGGCAGGACTGAGATGAGAAAAAGTGGATAGAATTGGAAAGGACGAGAAAGTGGAGATTTGAAAGTAGAGTATTCTCATGAAGACGGACAGTCAATCTGCCCAAAACGTTGAGTCTACGCTTTCTGGTTTACAGTCCTTTTCAGGACTACATTGATTTCGAACGAATACTCTACTTTCAAATCTCCACTTTCTCGCCTTTCCATTTCACCTCCAATTCTATCCACTTTTCTCATCTCAGTCCTTCCAGGACTTTACACATGGTGTACCGTAAACCTCTCTCGTAAATGGGGGATTACTGCTGTAATGATAATAATACTGTTCTTATATCGTGCTCGATAGTTGTTTACAACTTCCCTTTAAAGCGCTGTATTGCATTGAACATAATGTCCAAAACTTGGAAGAAGGATTATGGGTATCATATATGCATGAAGATATAATAGCTTCATGTTATATGCATACATTGTGTTTTGAATGTGCATTGCATGGATTTTGGATTCTGTTGAATATACAGAAATATATACTGGTATGTATTTTATATGTTGAGCGAAGGGTTGTGCAACAGCTGTTCATATTGTGTGCAGATTGGGTTGGTGGAATAAAGCTCCAATTGAAACAAAGTGATCTATTTCTTGCATTAGTTTATATGGATTGTACTCTAACTACCTTAACTCTTTCACCACCACATACTTATTTTGCACCAACAATGCTCACATTCTGCCCTACTCTGACAAAAGGAAGCAAATCACTCAAATCTGGATTATTGGTATTCTTAGAGTGTACTCAGCATTCCCTACGTACGGCCAAAGTCTGGACAAGAAATATTCATCTTGCTGCGAGATATTCAATCTAACATGACGTGGTGTTGCACTTAATGCCAATGCAAACGACAGGCACAATTTGCTGATTTACAAGAAAAGTCTCTTTTGTTAGTTGCTTCCTGTTTTGTCAGATAAGGGAAGAGCTCCACACTGTCCTGCTCTCTTGTGGAGATGTCTCGGTATGGTCGCTGTTAAAGGGATAGTTCACCATGAAGTTCAGTTGGTTTCAAATAAAGCAGAAACATGAAAGAAATATTGTAGTGAAGGTTTGATGAAAACCTATCAAAGAACAAAGTTTCGATTGTTTGAAGTTTTGATATTGTGACGTCGCATGCGAGGTGCTCTCTCATGTGTGTTGTGTGCTGTATGATTCCATAAAGTGCTCTTTTTCTGATTATGATGAAGGATTTTTTTTTCATAGAGGTATATGTGTGTAAAAATCGTGTTTCTAATGATGGATCAAACGGTAAAATGATGCATATACTTTAGAGAAAAATCAACATTAAAAAAATAATAGTACATAATATATGGAAGAGCACTTGCACGTGAAGTCACAAAATCAAATCTTTCAAAAATCGCAACTTTTCTATCCTTTGACGGGCTTTCATCAAACCTCCACTAATATGGTCCGTTCATGTTTCTGCTTTTATCAAAGCCAACTTACACTTTTCAGGGGGGACTATCCCTTGAAATGTGATTGGAGATCTTGAGGTCCCAGGTACAAGCCCACTCGTGGCACTTGCATGCTTCAACAAGATACTGTATTTTAAAATCCACACTGCTATTCTCCATCTTTTGTTGGGCGATCGAGGTCGAGCTCCGTCGCACCGCCAGTCGACCCTGCTCGATTTCGAGGACGCCATGATACGCAGACTGAGACATGCAGAAGTTAAGCGAAGAAGATGAGGAAGACAGGAATAATCTTAAAGACGGTGTTCCATTCTCAAAAGTCATGAAACTCGGCAGAAATCAGTGGTATACCCTAATAATAACGTGTATGAAACCTCACACAATCATAACTTCATAAACATTTTCAGGAGATGTGAACAACTATCCTTGTTTACGTTTAAACCGCCGCGAGCATAGTCTACATTCATACTTCATACAGGATCTTATTCCATTTCCGTGTTTTTTTTTACCATTTTTTTTGGTTGATCTTCAAAAGGGACACCCGTAGATACAGGCTATATAATAACACTATATCACGTAGATGGAAACTGTATAGACATATGCTACAAGTTCACAAATATTACATCAAGGTTGGACCACGTGATTACATGTAAATTATACGGTCGTTATAAAGTGAGAACGATCAATACGAATAACGTGATACTTCAATGGACTTGTTATTGTAAGGCCTGCCTGCATTATTAATTGTCACATAATCAGGCCTTGAAAACCTCATAAAAACATGACTACGGCTTCATGCCAATAGTAATGAGAGACTTACATTACCAGGCCTTGAAACCCTATGCTTACTGTCACTTCGATATGCCAATGGTAATGAGAGAGTTAACCATTAATCTACAAACCAGGCCTTGAAAACGCCATTGGCTATCGTTACTACACGTATTCATGCCAATGGTAATACGAGAGTTAACACTTACATTACCATGCTATGGAATTAAACGCCACTAGCTTACTTCACATCGTCAAGCATGCTTATGGTAATGAAAGAGTTAAACCTTACGTTACCATACCTTGGGAAACCCATTGGCTTACTACACATGTCATGCCGATGGTAATGAGAGAGGTTTTTTTTATTTTATAATTCTGTGTTAATCATAACCAATTAAAATCAATTACAAGATTTACAAATGTTTATTGATTTTTTTGCAAATCACACAAACACAATTGGATAAATAAAGAAGAAAAAACAAAATAATAGAATAACCCTTACCCACTTATCTTCCCCTCCTCCCCCTCCCCCAAAAGAAATGTGGCAAAGTGCATGACTCAATATCAGTATTATCTAAACAGAAGTAGATGATTTGGTAAATAATGTAAACAAAACAAGATAAACAAGCTGTGATTATGAGGTAATTTCCCAACAAATATTGAAAAGATGAAAAGATAAAAACTAGTTATCAAAAACTTGATTATAAAGGTTCTTAAACGAACAAATATATAGGCCTATTGAGGAAACTGAGGCACAAGTATCATGAAAAAATATGAGATCTGATGTCTACAGGTAATGCGAGAGTTAATATGGGAAACACAAGGTGGTACCAGGTACATGTATTGGGAAATTGACACGAGCTGTCACTCTTCACGTGACGGATAGTTTATTTTAATGTTCTTTTGTAGCACGTAATAAATTCTTGGTTCGCTGCCAATCATATCATTTTCAGAAGGAAAAAGACAAAGGTGGGCTGACTGGAGCTATTTGTAAGAACAGCTAACAACCTTGACTTGCTTAACTGTATGTGCCACAGGTGGACGTATTTCGACACTGCTATTACACACTAAATCCCTTGCAGGGGCAGTTTGTGTGGCAAAGAAAGGATTCATACACGGGGATCAAATGCAATGATTCTGCCGGAATGTATACTGTGAAAACCCTAATACTCGTGTGTTATACACGCTGACACACACATAAACAAATGATCAGATACATGTATAAGCATTATACACTGTACACATAAACACATTATACACTATATACACGCAAAACAATACTAATTGTCATAATACCCCCCCCCCCCCCCCACACACACACACACAGCCAAATGGTACGCATTCATGCTTACACCAGCACAAACATAATGGTACGCAATTATTCGCCGTCACGTGATTTCTTTATTTTTGACCTTGTATACTTTTAATGCGATCAGCATGTGATAAACCGTGTAAGAATTAATTGTCACATGATGGAGTGTACAGTATCCTGTTATGCAGAGTTCCATCAAAGCACCGTCAAATAAAAGGGAAAGGTCGATATAGTTCGCTCATTTGGAAAACATTGGATACTGCACGAAATCGCCATATAAGTTTATAACCATCATTGGGAGGCCGATACCATTACAATTCAGTGGCACTACAATTCAATGAAATATAATAATTGACAATGTCATATGACATTGATGAGAAACTGACGTAACATAAACATAATGACTCTTTTCCAAGGATTCATGAACATATATACATTGGAAAACAAATAAAACAGAGAACAGATAGAGTTTACAAGAAGCTGGTAGGATAATCAAGGTCGATTTCTACTCTGAAATCGGTTCAGTATCCACCATATCAAATTTATACTCCATTTGTACTAAACAAATACATGTATGTGACATTTTTGATGTGAACACGTTGATGTGTTGACATACCCCTTGAGGGAGAGGGAGAGAGAGCGAGAGAGAGAGAGAGAGAGAGAGAGAGAGAGAGAGAGAGAGAGAGAGAGAGAGAGAAGAGGGAGAGAATAAGCTATGTTATATCATACCTCCACATTATACCTATATACGTACCATACACTGTAAACGTTGTTTGCGTGGTCTATAATTATTATACACATATCACTTATTCATGATGTAAGGTCTTCTTTTCTAGTTCTTATTGAATATAACCATACAAATACATACAGTTGGAAAATGTTGCAGCATGTTTGGATGTAGGTGTTTGTCTCATAACAAGAAAATAAAGTGCAATCTTTTTTTTTCATTTCATTTATTGCGACTATTAATAAACAGCGCGAAAACCATTTGATGTAGCCTACAGTATACGTTATATTGACGAGGATCTATGAGCACCAAGTCTGTATTTACGAACGGAGCCTTTCACAATACTTATAGATGTGAGGCAATGCTAGCAATATTATTCACAGCCACAAATTTCCCCATGTTGAGCAATACCTCTAATTTACACCGTATTACGTCCCTAGTATTACACAGAATTCCGATCGAGACAGGTATGTTGTTTGGAAACACGCGTATGGCGGGCCATTATTATAAAAAACACAACACTTTACTCCTCTGTAGTTGCAGCATCGTTGTATAATTTTAACCATTCAGAACACAGAAAACTCTACAACTAAGCAACCTTACAGGAAAGCCAATTCGGAGTTGCAAAGTGCGCATGAGCAGATTGCTGGTACGAATGACCTCAGGCTAATCGCACCATATGAGTTTAATGAAGATGTATTAGATGGTCTACCACGTCCATACCAATTATCATGCTGATACGAGAACATTCTGAGAAGGTGCATGTAGTACAAAAAACAGTTCATCATTTGTACCTGCTTCCATTTGTGTTATGGGCACGCTGTACATCCATCACCCAACACATCTTCATGAACAAATCCCAGTGTACATTCCAGTAATACTTGATTCAGTGGATTGTCCAACCACGGTGTAACTATTCGAACTGGTTTATTATACCGCTACCTATGCTGCTTGCAGGCTAACGTGACATTTATACATGACGTACAATTACTGTACTTAAATATCCATTCGATAGGCCTGCTATACATGCTTTCAATTTGTCTCTTTGGCGCATGTATTTGACCTTGTTTAGCGTGAGGGTATTTCGTTTGATTACGAACGTTGAAGCGGATCATGAATGGATGAAAACACCTGGCCTTGTGTGAAGTAGACAATAGGATATTCGCAGCGTTTGCCGAGCAAATAAAAGTAAATCAGATCATGGTTATTTTCTCTCTTCTGCTCGTCATTTCTCCTCCCCCTTGCAATCTATTTCAGTCATCCTACTTTGTTGATGATTTCGATCTCCTCTCTATTTCCTTCCGCTTCTTATGTTTCCCTCTCCCTCCCGTTTTTTGTTGTCCCTGTCCCCTCTCTCCATTTCGTCGTCTTCCTCCTTCCCTCTCTCTTTCTTCTATTTTTTCATTCTTTGTTGCTACCCAGTCTGCCTTTCCTTTTCCTCCTTTTTCTTTTCCCCTTCCACATTTATTCCATTTCCTTCTTTTCCCTCCCTCTGGCCGTTTTTGCCCTTTTTCCTGTCTTTTTTCATTTTTGTCCAAATTTGAATTTATTTATCTTTGATCTTTCCCCGTCTACCTTTCTTTTTTTTTTTTATCCCGAGTTTATTTCCTTGTTGTAATATCCGTATTATCTCTGTTCTTTCCTCTCTCTCCCCTTCTCCTTGTCTCGATCACACTATACTCTTCCCCTTTACTCTTCTACTCTTACTATTCTACTCAATAATTCCTTTCTCCATTTACTTTCCTCGTAAACTTCAAAACACCAACATGCACACACACACACACACACACACACAAACATACACACACATTGACACTTACACACAACATAATGCATCTAAATCCTGTATACATAAAGCTGAAATATTTTACATTCGAGCTTTTCTTTATTTTGTTTGCAATATACATTTACAAATAACAGACTGTATCAGAAGTCTAATAATTAATACCTTTTTACAGTTATACTTCATTTTTTCTCTCGTCATTCCTCCATTTTTTCTGTTTTCATATCATAATAAAACATACAACTTCCAATGTACATAACACAGTAATCACCCTACGTCATCCAAACTCATCCAATGGGCATGGAATGACATAAAAATAACCTTAAATCCTACACACTTTGATTGGAAAAGCGTCATAGAGGCATACACTTTATTTTGTTACGCATGTATTCCCCTATGGAGACGTATTTCAATACGACGTACATTTCATAAAGTTGCAGGTGAATATAATAAAATAACTCTATGTGAAGTAAAGTGTACAATATAATCAGTACCTTACATAACTACAAAAGGCGTATCTACAGAAACGGGACTCTTTAGATCGTACATGAATAGGAAACGATGGTGGCGTGGTGTAGTGGTTGTGAACTGTGACTGAAGACCTCGAGGTCCCAGGTTCAAGCCCACCAATGGCAGTAGTGCATTTCAGCAAGATACTTTATCCACATTGCTGCTCTCCACCCAGGAGTATAAATGGGTACCTGGTAGGAGGTGGATGATTATGTGAGTGATCTTGAGCCAGCGCTGATATCTTTCAGCAGGGAAGGATTGGAGTGGAGTTTGGAGTGGGAAAAATGTGACACCTTCAATACCATTAGAACACAAACAAATTAAGCGAGCTTTTACTGAATGCATGTAACTATGAGTTATCCGAGCATGAAGACGTTTCATCCTTCATGTTCATTTGCCATGAGTACGCAATTTTTATTTCTCCTAACGGTGTCTTCGTACTACTACTACTACTACTAAGCGGACACATCTGAGATAGAGTTCACAATGCAACAATGCAACGCCATGAATCTTTATCCATGTCTGCAAGTCCCCAGTTTCAAACTGGATCTCCCTTGCAATACAATCCATGTAGCTCAGAGGTCTCCTTCCTCTGTTAGGGCATGGGAGTCTTGTGCAGATCACATCTGATATTACTTGGTCTTTAGCCCTAAAGCAGCGACCAGCGAATCTCATTCGACGATGAGTAACAATGGCAGAGACTGGTGGTAAATTTCCATAGATCTCTGGTTTTGTTTTGTGCTCCCTCCAACTAATATTTCGCACCCTCATGGATAACCGAGTGTATGTCCCATCAAGCCGGTCCTGTAGCGCCTTCTTCATGGTCCATGTCTCCGAACCATAAAGAAGGATGCTGTCGACGCACGTCTTCGTGAGGTGTGCAGTACACTGCTTATTATTGGGAAGCGTGAGTGGGGGGGGGGGGGGGGCAATAAATGGCACCAAAAGAAATGCTGACAATAGAAATGGGTGTGGTCGTGGTATTGGTGTTAATTTGGGGGCGAGAGATATAAGGAGCGGCTATGATTCTTATCTGAAACATACACTCACATAAGAATGACAATATTGGTCAATTTCTTAGGTCAATTAATGAATGAAGTTGGGAAGTATACAGTAACACACCCTACAATGACACCCAAGTTTCCTTTGAAGCTATTCTACCATGTTCGTAGTAAGCAAAAGATACAAATGGTGCTACCCAAAGTTTAAGAACAAAACTTTGTGTTAACAAAAGTGTTAGTGTTTGCGAAAAAAAATAAAACTTCTATTTCCTTTTGACTGCTCTTGATTGTGTACTAGTTGTGTTATGAAAGTCTAAGAATATATAACTTGGTGTTAACAAAAGTGTTAGTTTGCAAACCCAAATTGACACCTGAATATCTTGTTTGGCTGATCTTCCTCCTTCACATTAAACAAGTTACACATGGTGCTACCAGCAGTTTACTGCATAAAAAGGGGTATTCCTTGCAGCAATTCTTTCTGTTACACTATAATTTATAAACAATTATTAATCTTCAGGTCAAATATCTGACTCAACAGCTTTCTGATTCATTCTTCTTCCAGTTAGTCTTAAAAGTAAAATATTACATTCACCCGACTATCACTTCCACATATATGTACGTTCTGGCTATGCATTCCTTTTTCTAAAATAAAACATTAGAAATTCATACTATTGCATACATGTCTCCACAAGAGTTCAACATATAATCTTCACCATTTCTAAAAAAGAATGACATATAATTGATATATACGACAGACCATGAAGGTATATCATGATTTGTGTACTATGATCAAAGACGCAGACATAAATACAACTGAACACAAGAGGGAGACAGATTTACGGCAGCCAACACAATTTCTGATGATTTACCTCTGAGCAAGACATATACCTCATAAAAACATGTGTTTTTGTCTTTGCTGACAATCTGGCTAAGTATGGACTATAGATGGCAGCAAACGGACTCCACCATTTCCTTACGACGCACACAAATTCAAATAGATTTCCATTCTGGTCTGCAAGAATTCTGCTACTTGCAATACAATCCTGTTTTACTATATCATGTCCAAACTGAACTATATTTTTCAGATCCTCGTCCAGTTCCTACCACCCAGTTGTAAAATGTCGTCTCTAAAAGCTACAACAGCGATTCCGTATTGTTTCAATCAGAGAGAGGCTCCATCAACATACAAAATATATCTGGTCCATGGCAAATATAAAATTATATATATATATATTTATATGTCATAGCAGAACCTCAGAGAAAGAGACAGAGAGAGACAGATTGAGAGAGAGAAATGGAGGGAGAGATATTAGGAGGGAATGGGAAGAGAGAGAAAGAGACAAAGAGAGACAGATTGAGAGAGAGAAATGGAGGGAGAGATATTAGGAGGGAATGGGAAGAGAGAGAAAGAGAGAGTGTGTGGTAGGGGAGGGTTGGTGGATCAAATAAAAAGGAAACAAACAATATCTGTCCATGTCAAGAAATACAGTTCACATCAAGTTGATATGTTTCACATTTTTAAATTTTTCATATTTCATGTTTGTCTGCTTTGGAGGCAGTGCTGATGTGAAATACAACATGAATTGCAATGCAATACCAGAATATTATGTCATTTACACAACATGGCTTTCAAGTAAAAGAGGTGTAAAAGTGAGAAAAGGAGAGACAGAGCAAAAGACAGAAAGGGGAGGGGAGAGAAAGAAACACAGAGGGGTGCAGGTGGAGGGTGGTAGGGGGGAGGGGGGGTGGTGGTGGGGTGGGAGTAGGGGGAGGGGAGGGGGGGGGGGGGCTAGTCTGAGTTGTCCTCCGGGGTTGGCTTGGGGTTCTGCTGGGAGGGGGAGACAAAGTGCTGCATCTGCTGCCTCTGCATCTGAAGCGGCTTCTTGACTTTGTCCGCCTTGCGCCAAAGAGTCACCTCCTGTGAGCACGGATGGAAACACAAAGGAACGATAAGACTTATTTTGACCAGTGCTGACATTTTCATAATCATAATATTGTTTATTTGTCTTCTTTGTATACTACATTATTATTCTTTGAATTAGAAACAATGGTCTTGAAAACTTAGCATTGACAGGAAAGATAGAAGGAAGGAGGGTTTGAGGAAGGAAATTGGAAATTCGATGACCAGTTTGAATGCATGGATGAGAGACAGAGATGTGGGTCAGCGGGAGGTGGAGCTGATCCAAACAACTAGGATCAGCGACTTGTGGCACGCCAAGATCACCTACATCTCTGGATATGGCACTTAGTGAGAGAGAGGTTCTTTGAAAGTCCATGTATATGAATATTTATAGCAAAATTACTGGGAACTTGATCAAAACAACTAGGAACAGAGACTTGTGGCACGCCATGATCACCTACATCTCTGGATATGGCACTTAGTGAGAGAGAGAGAGAGAGAGATTCTTTGAAAGTCCATGTATATGAATATTTATAGCAAAATTACTGGGAACTTGATCTCAAGCTCCATATAACACTGCAAAGAAAGCTAAGCAGTTTCTGACCTGTTGTTTGAAGTATCGTCTCTCCTCTTCGTCGACCAGTACAAGGTTGAGATAGTAACGCACCGAGAACTTCTTGTTGACATCTCGCATGGTGGGCGTGAGCTCGTAGCCTGAGAGGAACAATCTGATGGGTATCGATTCACCTGAGAAGGACACGCATATAAAATATTGAACAGTCATTAGTTATAAATATCGACTGCTACATGTATACCAGTAATTGACTGGGAAGGACGGCCATATGGAATATTGAACAGTCATTAGTTCCAAATATCGACTGCTACATGTATACCAGTAATTGACTGGGAAGGACGGCCATATGAAATATTGAATAGTTATTACTTACAAATATAGACTGCTACATGTATACCAGTAATAGTTACAATCATGGGAGGAATGTGTTACTAGCACTAGGGGAGCAGTCTGTTTTGGTAGCAGTTCACCTGGGAAGGACAGGAAAATTAGTATTAACTGGTCATTTGCTAAAAATATTGACCGGTCAGTATTTAAATATATTGAGTGCTATACAGACATGGTAGGAACCATAGGCATAAGAAAATCTGAAAC
This sequence comes from Arbacia lixula, assembly GCA_963669155.1. NCBI lineage: Eukaryota > Metazoa > Echinodermata > Echinoidea > Arbacioida > Arbaciidae > Arbacia > Arbacia lixula. Next base: position 1,954,391 of record OZ022596.1, on the reverse strand, counting down.
ATCATGTATAATATGAGGCACCTATGCTAGGGGTCATGGCATCCTCTTAATTTATTTAACTTTTCTCTGAAAGTTAGAGCATTTATTCACAATCACAATCCCACGATCATGATCATAACCTCACACAAACAATTCACCTGGCAAGGACAATATCATAATATATTGACTGGTCATTAAAATAAAAATATTGACTGATCAAAAAGACATTGCTATAACAATTAGCACAAAGGGATCTTAACACCAGGCTATTTAGATCATTGCCAAGTCTTACAACTTCTGAAGTATCACTGAAATACTGAAGACAGGGCTTGGTCTTCACTTTTTTACTTAGGTGGCCAGCATGGCCACTTGAGCAAAAGATTTAAGTGGCCCAGAATGACCAGATTGGGAGTAATAAGCAATCTTTTGGTGGCCAGGTGGACCACCTATTGAGAGTTGCAGGTGGCCATTGGGCCTTGGGTCACTGTAAAGGGCGAGTCCATGAATATTGTGTGCCAAATAAACTCTTACTCTATGGGAACTGAGTGTATTATTACTTGTGAAAAATGTAATATGTGGCACACAAAGAGGTAATGATAAAATAACAGCCAGGATAGTGATTATTTTTGCCTTTTTGAAGATTTTGCTTGTGAATAAGATGTCTCTTGAAGCGCCATCAGTAGAGTTTCGATCCATTAATGTACGCAAATCTCATAAAGCATCATCGAGTTGGAAGGGTTTACCAATCATCTTGTTTGCTTACCTCTGACAGGAGCACCATCCATGATTTCATATTTTGCGATTGTTTCATTCTCGTTGAATGTGTTTGGGCCTGTGAGAGTAAAGAGGAAAGACAATGTCAGATGACAGCTCGAGGAAGAGATAAAGCATTCAGGCTCACATTCTTAATGTGTTTTAATCACCAATTAGTATTCCTTAGTAGATTCATACATTGTTCTTTGTTTCGCCTGTGAGAGTAAGGAAGGAAAGACAACATCAGATGATTGCTTGGGGCAGAGACAAAGCGTAAAGCATTGAGGTTCGCATTCTTCATGAGTTTTATTCACCAATTAGTATTCCTTAGTAGATGCATACATTGTTCTTTGTTTCGCCATTTTGAAAATGGCTTCTTTTTAAGCCCGATGTCATGAAACCAAACACCCTGCAATGCGTTTACATTCTATCCTATGAGGGCGGGCTCTTTCTTCCTTCATGGGGGCTCGTTTTCTAAACATGTGCTTCCTCTCTATATGCTTTCTACACATTGAACTCCAAAGTCACACTGTTTATCGAGTCTAAATCTAGTTATAGATAAAGAATGCACCTCAGGGAGTGGAGATGGTGCACATATGTGTGAATTAACCGTTCTTGTAACCAGCAAACAGGGCTATATTTGTAACATTCCTCTCAATTCATTCTCTGGACCGTCAAAGGGAGAGACCCTGTACACCACAAAAAAATACCCCAATTATCTAATCACATATGTGAAGCAATATAAGCTCAGAGCAAATTCATTTAGTCTTCTCACCAGACCCCGTTGTTTCTCTCTTGATGATGGCAAGTTCCATGTGCTTGATTTTAATCCTGACAAGGAGGAAGTAGATCTTGCCGACGATGACATCTTTCAGGTGGTATCTGAGAATAAAAGAGCAAAAAAGAACAAATCATAATAACAATAAGACTACAATAATTTAAAATCCCATTTGCAAGAGTCATGCAACTCAAATGGAATCAGCAGTACACAGAACAATAATGTGTTTTTAATGATATTAACATACATATAGTTGAAGGATGTCAATATGGGAGTTATTTTTTATTCTTGTAATAATCCTTTGAATATCTGATTAAATTTTCCCTTTTTTTGATAAATCAGGACAAGAAATAAAGAGTATCAGATAATTCATTCAAAACACAAAAATGCCCATTTTGCATCACACATACATGTCCATCCACAAGGAACTACTGTCACAGTTCATGATGCTTCTGGCAGAAAAGACCTTATGGGTTGACAGTTGACCTAATATAGAAATATTTCATGATCATGAGGGATCTTGTGGAATGTATTAGCTCCTGGGGTGAAGAAGAGGGTGTGGAAACAAAAGTATCACATAGATTTTGCATGTCACGCATTTACTATGGATTAACAGATATTGAGACAGAGGGAAAGAGGCAACTATTTTTTAAATGATGGCAAAAAATTGTACTCCCCCCCCCCATGACATCACAAAATAGTATTTTTCTTCAATATGAGCTTCTTTTGATTTCTCTCTCCCGAATAGGTGAACTATTTGTGGTCATGTGACACACTTTTAGCTGATCAACAAACTGAAATATATCAAAGAGGGATAGAATAGAAAGTGACTCACTTTGATTTATTGTATTCAAACTCTATGTGTAGGCAGTCCTCGATCCCCACTTCCATCTTGATCGAGGAGTTGACTTCTGGGTAATGGGATAGGGTGTGGACAACGAGATCCATCTCCCGCACCGTGTCTGTCAGTCGCTTTGTGATCGTCACCCGCAGGAAGTATCTGGAAGAAAAAAAAGGAAATTGCTATAAACTGTTCATGGAAATGAGCCTAACACCTGTATTCTGAAATGCACATAGGAAAAAAGTTTGGAAAAGAGATAAAACTGCTCTCAAGCAATTACATTATATGCAAAAGTATTTTGCTTTCTGCTAAATAAGCCCATTCAACTTAATAATGCGCACTGATAGACATTGATGCGCAATGTCACCGTCACTTTCATGTTGTCACACCATCAGCTTGATGGTGTTAATGTATGAGAAAGGACATGCTGGCTCTGCAAGAATAATATTCCATGAATTATTAATATTTTCCCCAAGATATATGTCTTGGAACACCAAAGATAAACTATTTTAGGGACATTTTATGTTAAAGAGTATAAAATTCTTCTCTCTGTGGATTTTCAGAATACCACACCTGGAGTAGAAAAAAAGGGAGGTTTCTCACCTTAATCTGACATTGGCCCCAGTGTAAGATTCGTAAGGCTTCTCCACGTTCAGAAACTCAAAGGGATAGCTTGTGGACTGGGTCAGTTCCCCCGGTCGTGCCAGCTCCTTCACCAGCGATGTGAACTCGTGGTGGTTACCCCTGTCATAGTACAGTTCTGCACAGGGGGAAAGTGGGGTATACGGTAAACTTTGTTGAAGATTGGCAATGTGAATGATCCTCTAGCTTATATGGACATTAACCATCTATGTGACTTCATGGTTACCCCTGTCAGAGAACAGCTCTGAATGGAGGAAAGTGGGGTATTCAGTAAACTTTGTTGGAGATTGGCAATGTGAATGATCCTCTAGCCTATATGAACATTAACCATCAGTGTGAACTCATGGTTACCCTGTAATAGTACAGCTCTGAATGGAGGGATGTGGGGTATACATGTATTGTTGAAGATTGGCAATGTAAATGAACCTCTAGCCTATATGGACATTCACCATTGATGTGAACTCATGGTTACCCCTGTCATAGTTCAGCTCTGAATGGAGGGATGTGGGGTATACATGTATTGTTGAAGATTGGCAATGTAAATGAACCTCTAGCCTATATGGACATTCACCATTGATGTGAACTCATGGTTACCCCTGTCATAGTACAGCTCTGAATGGAGGGATGTGGGGTATACATGTATTGTTGAAGATTGGCAATGTAAATGAACCTCTAGTCTATATGGACATTCACCATCGATGTACGAGAAGGTTTGACAATACTCTGTTAAAGGATAAGAAAGCTATGAACTTTTACAATTTTGATTTGGTGATGTCATGTGCGAAGTGAAGAAATACATCTTTTTCAGAGGGGTATGTGTGTAAAAACGTGTATCTAATCAAATGCACAGGTAAAATGATACATATCCTTTTGAGAAAATATTTAAATAAAAATTAATACACAACATAATGGGAGCACATCTCGTACGTGATGTCACACTTAAAGAAATCGTAACTTTCATACCCTTTGACAGATTTTCATCAAACATTCACTTATATGTTTCTTTCATGTTTCTGCTTTGATTAAAATCAACTTAAGTTCAGGGTGGACTTTTCCCTTTAACAAACTCACCTATCTGACCGACGAACTCAATTCGGATTCCTTGATGCTCCAACTTTCGGCCTTTCAGTGTGACGTTCACCTACAAGGCCGAGACAGAAAATAAAAAAATATGTTTTTTGAACACTCTGTCGATTTTCCACCTACTTTTTCAATGTGGCTTCTTCTACATGCATCGTCCTCTCTTTCTATCTCAACTAAGCTTGATGACAAAACCCCGTCAGTTTGTCAGTAAATCTAAATCAATGAGCATAGAATTGCAGAGTACAGCTATCATGGTTATACAGTGAAACCCGGCATAGTCATACTGCCTTACTCTGACAAAGGGAAGCAACTAACAAAAGAGACTTCTCTTGTAAATGAGCAAAATGTGTCTGCCACTTGCATTGGCATCAGTACAAACCACATCATGTTAGATTGAATATCTTGCAGCAAGATAAACATTTCTTGGCCAGATTTTGCCTGTATGTAGGGAATGCTGGGTACAATTTAAGAGTACCAATAACCCAGGTTTGAGTGATTTGTCACTTGCTTCCTTTTGTCACATGCTTACTTTTGTCAGAGTTGATATAGGCCACATTTGTTTGTTTGCAAAAAGCCCCCACAAATTAATTTAAACATTGTGTCTGAATATCAATAAAGCCGACACTGAAAACAATATAATAGGCCATATTCTCTTTTAACCTTTTATCAACATCCCCAAAGTTTTGTTTTCCTATTTTCAATGAAAAATCTCATTTAAAAAAAAAACTGTATGTATGATCAGCCTAGTAACTAAGCTGTGGAGTGCATGGACACAACCGAGTTTGATAACACAGACGAGACTACGCCCTAATCCCACCTGCTGGCCTGGAGGGTGTTTCACCAAGCTGTTCGTAAGCTATGAACGACTTTACGTACGACTGGTTACCCCTTCTTGTGCTAAATCACTTTCTCAATGATTTTGACTCCCATCAGCTTAAAGTTCAAATCTGATGTTTATTAATGAATATTCTTGTTGTTAACAAGTGTCTGAATACAAAGCTTATGATTTTTCAAATGTTATTAGGATAATTGGAAATCAACTCCCAATATGTTCAAACAGGAACAGTGTGTGGTATCGCATTTAGTACAAGAAGGGATCACCAGTCATACATAGATTCGTTCATAGCTTACAAACAGCTTGGTGAAACACCCCCCTACCCCACCCCCCTTCCCCCCCCCCCCCCCCCAGGCCTTTCGTCTCCCTCACCTCTTCATGAGGCCAGGCCTGAGAGTGGGAGTAGGGAGTAGTCTGTATTACCAGACATAGCTGTTAACAGACTCAGGTGTGTCTCTGCACTCCAAAGCCTATAAACTAAACGTATGATATGCTTTACAGACAGAATGCAATATAATTTGACCTTTGACCCCCTTACCCTTCCTGTGAGACTCTCTCCGTCGTAGAAGAGGTAGAGTTTCTCCTTCCGCCCATCGTCTGTCTTGATCTCCGCCTGCTTTCTGGTGGCCGCATCATCCAAGACAATGTCTATTTCAGCTCCCTGGCCTAGCCCGAAGAAGCTCTGAAACAGCCCAAATATAAAATCAAGAACACATTAATAACATAACATGAAGTTAAAACTTTTGATCTCAACACAAGAAAAAAAAAATCAAAGAATTACTTTGAAATTTTTGGCTGCTAACTGCAGCCTTCCTCAGCGATGACCGAAGTGACCCGATTCGACCTGGTGACATAGAGATCGATAATCGGATCGTAAACACTTGGTAGCTGGTATCGCCCTCCGTCCCTATTGAGAGAAGGGTTGAACACCCGGATGTAAATCGCTTCTTTCATACCTCTCTCGAAGTACCGCAGCTCCCTGACCAGATTGACTTTCATGATCACATTAATAACATGTATTAGGCATCCTTTTTTGTAGCAGAAGCCATAAGGGATTATGGAAACCCAAGCCCAAAGAAGCTCTGAAACAACCAAATATAATATAAATAATGTTTCTAACATGTGCTTGGCATCTTCATTGTGGTCGCATTATCCAAGACAATGTTAATTTCAGCTCCCTATCCAAGCCAAAAGAAGCTATAAAACAGCCAATATACATGGTAAAGAACACATTCATAAAATGTATTAGGCATCTTTCTAAAGATCATACACCTGTATTATCCATGTAGGCGAAAAAGGAAATCAAACATCAACAAAGTTGATGACTTTTTTCAGATGTAAATAACCCAAATAGTTTGATCCAAGTTTTCCTTTCAAAAATTAAGATTAAGAAATACAATTTAATCTTAAAACATTAACAATATCATGTTGAAAAAGATCTAGGAGTTTCAGTAGACTCAAAACTGTCTTTCAAAAATCAAGTCTCCCAAGCAAGCTTGAAAGCTAACAGAGTTTTAGGTATCGTAAGAAGGACGTTTGTGAATCTTGATGCTGCTACGATGTTGTTTTTGTTTAAGGGTCTTGTTAGACCCATCTTAGAGTATGGTCAGGCAGCATGGTCACCCTATAGAATAGGAGAGCAGAGGAAGTTGGAGAGTGTACAGAGGCGTGCAACTAAGATTATTCCGGGGTTTAGTCATTTGACATATCGTGAGCGCCTCATGAAGCTCAAACTGCCAACTCTTGCTCATAGGCGTAGGAGGGGTGATATGATAGATGTTTTTAAGTACTTGACCGGAGTGTACAACATTGAACACGATCTGTTTCACCTGGCACACAGAACGTCTAGAGGTCACAAATTGAAACTAGACAAGCAGTACTCTCGTCTTGATATGAGGAAGTATTTCTTCAGTAACAGAGTTGTTGATTTGTGGAATAGTCTTCCTGATTGTGTTGTCTCGGCAACTTCTGTGAACTCCTTCAAAAATAGGCTTGACAAATATTGGATTGATAATCATGATCTTCTTTATGAGCCTGTATAGGCTGTATGTATTTTACACACTGTCCTGACCCACATACATGTTAACGTGATAAGTCAAGGAAAATGTTTCAATCTACGATCGATGAACAGGCGAAGTCCTACAATCATCGTTGGATTAAAGTAAAGTAAGTAAAGTAAAGTAAAGTAATATCAAGTCAATGTCATATATTCTGCCACTAAAGAAAACAATTACCCCATGTTAAACAAATGATAAATAATGCCTGCAATTTAGCCATGATTTGGCCAGATGCCTCCAATAACAACTACATGTACACTACAGCTCAAAGGAATTGGTATAGGGAAAGGGAAAGGGAAGGAGCCGCAGTTTTGAACCACGGTATATTTTGTCCAATTCAGCATGAAACATGATGCTTTTTAGGCTAAAGCATCATGCTTCATGATAAACTGGACAAAATGTACCGCGGTTAAAAACTGCGGTTCCTCCCCTTTCTTCCCTTTCCCTTTACCTATGCCAATTCCTTTGAGCTGTAGTGAACATGTATCATGCATGATCAACTGTGCTTTGAGAAGTTCTGCTTGCATACCGTGAAGGCCGCATAATACCTTGTGCACTGGAGCAGAATACTTCTGCTGTGCAACAGACGCGAGAAACACATTAGACAGATGGTATCAAGCCATCAACCCGGGTCAGAAAAAAAAAAAACTGTCAGCAGATTCAGCAGTGTGAGTCAGTCTGCTGACAGTTTTTTCTGCGTGGTTGATTTATAGCTACCATACCAAAGCATCTTAGTCCATCAGTGGTTTAGAATTTATTCAGAGAAATCTAAATATTATTACATGACACATAGATAGATCCCTGTCATTTGATTGGTTCTTTGATATCAATCATTAAGTCCATTTACAATGACGTCATCAACTGTGCAGTTTTAGATCCATTCATTGTGCAATTTTAGATCCATACAATATTGTCTATTGCACAGTGCGTGCGCTTTCCTCCACTAATCGCGCGTCCCCAAAATTTTATCCCTCACTGCACCTGAGGGGTAAATTTGGGGGACGCGCAATCAGTGGAGGGAAGCATTCAGTGGGTGGAGCGTGCGCAGTGTGTGGGGGAAAAAAAAAATCTGAAGGGCCAGCTCTGACACGGTACGCCGGTGCACTAAATCAACAAATGTATACAAGGCAGAGTTTGTTTTGATCTACTTTAGATGTCATATGAAACAAATAATGACTGTTTTTCATTTGTACAATGGACAGAATATTTCAGTGAGAGATGAAAAGATGAAAAGATGAAAAGATGAAAAGATCCATTCAACTCGGCTACGCCTAGTTGAATGGATCTTCGGATCTTTCACCTCACCAAACTTTGATTCAAACATTCAGAAGCCCAAATGAAGAGACAAGTATAGATATGACAAATTAAAATTTTGTAGACCACTAATTATTCAGTTTCAGCAATAGAATTAGCCCTATAAAGTGTGACTTGAGACAATAAGGGTACAGGTCTGTATCTGTCTGCTATTACAGCACATAGGCTCATTGTAACAGAGGCAAGATGCATTGTAATCAGTCTTATCTAGAACACATGTACCAATGCAAAAAAGGGTTCTTGCTACTTGTGATTTTATGTGGCACACCACTTGCAACCTTCTTTGTAGGTAAGCTTATTTGTCGACATACAGGTATCTATCTCGAGATGCAAAAACATCAGAATATATGAGAAAATGAAGAAAATCTACAAGTAGGACTGGATACTTTATAGTCAGCCATAACGGTACTGTGACAAGTCATACAGACAGATGCTGTGAGTTCGCATGACCCTTTCAAGAATCTAAGAATTTCTGTTTTTCACCATCTGAATTTACACTTCAAGTTCAAGCTCAAGCTTGGTTGGATAATTATTGACAGGTTCCTTCTTGTTGTTCTTCTTCCGGGGGGATCAACCTTCTTCAGTCTCGTTTATTCTTGCAGATGATCTTATTTTATTTTAAATACCCTTAATACTATTTTCTTTTTCTTCTCCTCCTGCCTCCGCTATTCGGAGATCGGGGTCAATTCTTGTTGGGTGGAGGGATAGGCGGGAGAATGGCAAGCAACGTGGTCAAATAATTCTTTATGATTATGGAGAAATTAAGGACTTCAGGTTAGAAATAGAATGCCGTGATACTGCAGTGAGTGGAGGCTAAATATGTATGCTGCGTTTGTGTGCATTCATTCATTTTGGTCAATCAAGACAAGACAACAACATGAATATAAAATGAATTTTAACTCATTGATTTCAAATGTTGTCTTTTGATATCAATTATCACACCAGCCATTCCCAGTCTTGTTTTATAACTATCACATGAGGCCAAAAAAAACATGTGTCCTGCAGCCCCTCCCCCTCTCTCTGTCTGGCCTGATCCATTTCACGTTTTCCTAATTCTCGATGCCTGGCAGAAAAAGACTAAGTAGCTGTACTAGCCTGTATAACATACACATGCAATGTACTGGCCACTGCAACCCACCGCACATCTACACAAATCCACAACCACAGACAGTCCACATTCACCTGTTTCAACTCACAAGAACACCATTGAAGCAAACGAAAATGGCAATTCCACAATCAACATCTGACTTGAAATTAATAATTTGTACTCACCATCGTGTTAAATTGATGTCAATTTCCTTCAAATACCGAAGTCCGAGTTTTTGCTCTAAATATTTCACTTTCCAGCAGTATCAACTAGCTAAAATGGGTGGATATAAGTGGTCACGCGAAACGTATTGGCAGATTGTGATAGTTTCTTGCAAATCATAGGGGGACAAAATGGTCTATTGTGTGGAAGAGATGTGTATAATTACCACTCTTGTAGATCTTTTCGTTTGTTGCATAGCGCCATCTACGTCAAGTTTTGTCATCAACGTTGAAGCAGAAACTGTGGTTATGTGAGTACAAAATAATCATTTAAATTGTACTTGGAAGATTAATTCTTCCTAATTTATTCAATATGAAATATGTATTCCATATACTAAAGTTGTATTCATCTTCATCTTACTCCGTTGTCTGATTTTGGCTATATTTAGGTAATAACTCGTGTGATCTCTCAAATGGGCTTTTCCAGCATTTTATAGAACGTATGGGACTACCCTTACAATGTATGTCAACTCTCGCCACAACCAAGTCGCCCCAGATCCAGATGTGGTCAAGTTAGGATGCTAATGCACTTTCGTATCCCACATAACGCCTGGAAGTGCAGCCATTAGCACCCAAGTACAACCACGTTCCTCTATTAAAATTTCGTTTTTGTTCTCTTGACCTATATCTCCGAAAGAATGCCGAGGCAGCGAGTAAAAATTGCCATATTTTCAAACAAAAAATCGGGAAAAGTTCTGAGGAATGTGAAAAAGTAAATCAAAGTCAAACATTGATCATTATTTTCTGAGATCCTGATGATGAGGAATCAATCGACTTTGCCCGCATTCACATTTCTTTGAGTTTCTGCCATCACAATTCAAAGACATTTGTCATGCTTGTCCTGAAACTCTTGTCTTGATTTTGATGTCACTTCACTCTTAGTCAATTTCTGTCATGTTGTGGTATCTAGATCTATAATATGTTGTAGATAGCTGTTAATACTCACAAGGATTCAAATAAAACACATAACAGAAATCGTAATATGTACACATTGCTGAATTCTGATTGTTCAAGTTCAAGGTGACATGTCATGACCATAATGACAGTTGATGGTATGTGCGACACTAGCATCCTCTTGCATGGGACACTGACATTCACAAATGCTCTAGACGCCCCTTTTGCCATCTCAGTTTTAACCACACTTCTGCTTAATTACCTCTGCTTCTGCAGTGTATTCTTTGTTAAAGTTCAGCCAAAAAATGTGAAGATTTTAGTATTGATCAACATACAAGGAATAGAGTGAAACAGTTCTTACATCTTTCAAAATATCAAAGTTTGTCATAGTACTTTTGAGTTCCTCTTTTGTTATGATCATGACCACTCATCTGCTCACTTATTTCCTTTACAGACAAAATAGACAGGTGCCCATTTTTTGTGACATAGAGACTGGAAGCTGTACAACTTTTCGCTTGAATCGTGAGACCAGTCCACACTCACTATGTCTGGGAGAGGAAGCAAAGGCTTGGAGAGGGTGCCTATTCAGAGCACAGCCGGCGCCATCCCAGTTAAAAATGAGAAAGGTAATATCTTGACCTTGTTGCATAAATTTAATGCAATGGGGCCCTGGACCCTGTTGCTTGAAAGTAACCATAGATGGTAACTTTGCTACCAATGGCAATTTCTGTGGAAACTTTGAATTTCATTGGCTGTCAAGCAATGTTACCATGGTAGTTACCATTGATGATAGAGTTACCATTTATGGTAAGATTTATGCAACAGGACCCTGAAACACATGCATTCACCCTTTACTCTCTGGATGCCACATGTGCACATACATGTAGAGCATAGCCATGGCATAAAACTTACCATTGATGGTAACTTTGCTACCAATGGCGACTTCTGTGGAAACTTTGAATTTGATTGGCTTTTGAGCTATGTTACCATGATAGTTACCATTGATGGCAAAGTCGCCATTAATAGTAAGTTTTATGCAACGGGTCCCATCAGTTAATCTGGATGGTTAAGGGTTGATGTGTCAATTGTGGTTTATTTCACCATCATTGCTCACAAATCCCACAGAGCTGAACCTTTTCTGCTGCAAAATTTACGGTCAATAATGAAACGAGAATTCTCTCTTTTTTCCAAGAACATGATTAAAAAAATTTGCTGAATTTATTTATTTATTTATTTTTTTAATATTTATGAATACCTTTTGGTTTTTGGTGGCAAGGCACTAGACTTGGTAGAGGATTTTCTGTACGAGGGAGTGCTATGATAGTTAAAACGAGAAAGAAAAAGTGTGAAATGCATGCGCTGATAAAATATCTCTCTTTCCGTGAATATGATGAAAGGAAAGTTTTGGTAAAATTTGCATACAAATTGCTATGCACAAAGCAATCATTATTTTCAAAGTTCACTACTTATTTGTTATTTCTGAAGAAACATCCAATGAAATATACTTTAATCATTGAATATCATGTAAAGACATGGAAAGTAGTTGATTAAGGGGAAAGGATATATTTATATAAAACTATATAAAATCCTTGGACAAAATTGAGGATATCATTACAACCTCTTTTAAAAGTTACTAGTTTGCCTCACAAGCAACTTCCTGAAAACTGTTTTTGATCTCTTTGATTTTTGTGCTGACACACAATTGTGACCAACTGCTTCTTGGACTAGAGTTTCCCTTTCCAAGACGCCCAATTTTCCAAACCATGTCTATTTTTGTTTTCTTCCAGGTGAAATTAGTATGCAGAAGGTCAAAGTCAAGAGATACGTCCCTGGTAAAAGGTCAGTATGGGCTTCCAGCTACTAAGTAATATGTTAATAGCAACTAAGAACCAGTGATATATTTTGACTTGTTTAATTAATTGATTGTTTTATTACTATCATCATCATTGACAAGAACACATTAAACTACTTAACATGACATTTCTATTGACAATTACATTACATGGGTGCCTGAATGCTTAACACACATGTTACAATAACATTTGACAACTGTCAGAGATGATTTATAACTAATGGTAATGCAGTTTTATATACCACATGTGCTAGTCGAGCCTGACTCCCATTCGCTTACTTAATTTAATTTTCTACACATTTCATAATATTACAAACTCAAATACTTAAAGGTGAGGAAAAATTTCAGCAGGCAAAATGATGGCAATTGAAAACTTGTATCATACATTACTCTTTGCAGGGGTGGGTGGGTAGGTGGAAGGGGGGGGGGGATTCCAAACTTGATTGTTTTATCCTATAGATTTTTTCTTTCACAGCTGCTCTCTCGTTACTCTTTTTTTAGCCGTGCAGGGCAAAATTAGATCATATTTTAATCAAAAGGATGTTAATCTGTTCTTTGTTTATCTTGCAGGCCTGACTTTGCCCCTCAGTTTAGCAGTGACGAGGAGGAGGAGGTGGAAGGGCCGTTCGTTGGACGACGTCGAGCTCTGCTGCACCACCAGTCAACCAGGCTCGATGCAGAGGACGCCAGGATACGTAGACTGAGAGCGAGACATGAAGAAGACAGTGATGAAGAAGAAGAAGACAGGTACTGTCTTAACCACATGTTGAAGGTCACATTTTTTTTGTAAAAAACACTGAAAATGGAAACTCAGAACATCCCTCTCAATGCTAGAACTGGAAACTGACTTTCAGCGGAATTAAAACAATCACTAGATCTTAAGAAGGTTTTGAGCAGGAAAGACATGATGAAGGTCACATTTTTTTGGGTAAAAAACACTGAAAGTGGAAACTCAGAACATCCCTCTCAATGCTAGAACTGGAAACTGACTTTCAGGGGAATTAAAGCAATTGCTAGAATTTGAGGAGGTTTTGGTGTGTCATTTGTAACCTATAGCCTAGAGACCAGAGACTGTTGTGCGCTATTATGACCGGCACCTGTCTGATCCACTGTGCATGCGTTCAATGGGAGCAATGCCTGTATCGTGCACTGACAGGGACAATATTATTATGAATGTAGACTATGGTCGGTGCGTTTCAAACATAAACAAGGAGAGTTTTCACTTTTCTTGAAAGTGTTCGTGAAGCAGGAACAATACAATTATGAATGTAGACTATATGGTTGAAGCTTTTCAAACCTGAACCAGGATAGTTTTACACTTTTCCTGAAAGTATTCGTGAAGCCATGACTGTGTGATATCATACACTTTATAATTAGAGTAAAATGCTGATTCCTGTCAAGTTTCATGACTTTTGCAAATGGGGCACCGTGTCTGTAAATCTTGCCGCGCCAGACAAAATGCTGCTGTATAAAGATTCTGTATACACAGGGCCAGGCTCAAATCCAGGGGGGCATTTCATGAAAGTTGTCAGCACCGACTAAATAGTCAATGCTGACAATTTCAGTGAAATCCTCGGTTTTGATTGGCTGAGAGGCATGAGCATTTGACTGTTCCTATGGTAACTGTCGGAGTGCTGACATCTTTCATGAAATGCCCCCCAGGATCTCTCTGCCTGAGTCAAAAGCTTTCTTTATTTTCGCAAAATTCCCTCACTTCTTGACCTTTCCTTCAAAACGACAATGGACAGAACACTGCCCTCATGGGTGATGAATACTTTCGCCTTCTTTTCATGACCCTCAGAGTACTTCGACATCGGCACATCCACGGGCCAGAGATCATCGATGAGGGAGTGGAAGACGAGGAGGACGATGATGAGAAGAAAGACTTATGGCACCGCCCCTCAGCCGACGTCGGCCACCGTGGGCGGGACAGGGTCGCAAGCTCCAGCGAGAGCGAGCGGGAAGATGCAGAGGAAGAGGAGAGGCCGATGGAGTTGCGAGAGAGGGAACGAGAGAAGGAGCGATACCCGAGGAAAGTGTACCGGATGGAGGTGGAGGAGAGCTCGTCGGACGAGGAGGAGCTGGATGAGGAGGAGATCGAGCGGCGGAGAGCGGCCATGCGGGCCAAGGCCAGGCTGAGGGCTCAGCAGGAGAAGGAGGAGGAGGTAGGGATGGAATAGGAACTTGAGTAAAGGAGAAGTTCACCCTGAAATTATTTTGGTTTCAATAAAAAGAGTCAAATGAAAGAAACATATGAGTGAAGGTTTGACGAAAATCGGTCAAAGGAAAAGAAAGTTATTTTATTTTGTGACATCACATGCGAGGTGCTCTCCCATATGTTGTGTACAATTTTTTTCGAAAATGTGCATTTTCTCACAAAGATATGCATCCTTTTACTTGTGCGTTTGATACATTATCAGAAATACGTTTTTACACACATACCTGTACAAAAAAAAATCATTCCGTTGTCAAAAACAGGGAAAAAGGCAATTTATCGACTTATTTTGTACACAACATATGGGAGAGCACCTCGCACGTGACGTCACAAAATCAAAACTTTAAAATCAAATAACTTTCTTTTCCTTTGATCGATTTTCGTCAAACCTTCACTCATATGTTTCTTTCATTTGTCTCTTTTTATTGAAACCAAAATAATTTCAGGGTGAACTTCCCCTTTAAAGACAGGGAGTCCCTTTTCCAGGTAAAAAAAAAACAACTTTTGTTACAATAATTGAAAACTGATATGCAACATATCCCAGGAAGGAGGTAAATGTAGGATCAAATTTTACATGATTCTATGATGAACTCGCTTGGAACTGAAAATGGGCTTATAATAGGATTATATTCGACCTATTTAAGCTTGAAAAACTCACTCAATTGCTGAAAAGTCATAAATTTTTAATCCGACCATTTACCCTTGTATATATTCTTTGAACTAAGAACTTAGGTGTAGTATACCGGTATGAACTGCAAACTGATTTGTAGTGAGATGATACTGATGATATTTAAAATTTGCTTCATGTGTGATCGTATGAGTGTAGTCTAGTCCCTGCTCTCCTTTGACCTATGAACTTTGACCTTGATTTTAGTCCCACTGTATGAATGTGCGTGTTGAGCCACCACGAATGATGTTGATTGACCCTTGTCCTGTGACCTTTGACCTGTGACCTGTGACCTGTAGGTGCTGGGCACTGTATGAATGTGTTTGTTCAGCTGCCATGAATGATATCGGTTGACGCTTGAGCCTTGACCTGTGACCTTTGACCCGTAGGTGCTGGGCACTGTATGAATGTGTTTGTTTAGCTGCTGTGAATGATATCGGTTGACCCTTGACCTGTGACCTTTGACTTGTAATTGCTGGGTACTGTATGAATGTGTCTGTTGAGCTGCTGTGAATGATATCGTTTGACCCTTGACCTGTGACCTTTGACTTGTAGGTGCCAGGCACTGTATGACTGTGTTTGTTGAGCTGCTGTGAATGATATCGGTTGACCCTTAACCTGTGACCTTTGACCTGTAGGTGCTGGGGATTGAGGATGAGGGCAAGAGGGATAAGGCCAGCTCTGAGGAGGAGGAGTCGTCAGAGTACGAAGAGTACACCGACTCAGAGGAGGAGGACGGACCCAGGCTCAAGCCGGTGTTTGTTGCCAAGTAAGTACCACTGTCTACCCTTCAACCTTCTTATATGCTTTTCACACTGGCAAAAATTTCCTTAGCCCCGTACTATAGGTGGGGCTAAGGGGGGGGGGGGGGGGGGGGCCTTATCCCCACCTATAGTAAGGGGCTAAGCTTAGACCACTTTCTGTTCACATTGGTTTTTACCAAAGTAGGCTAGCCCCACCAATAATCCGGGATTATTTGGCCCTGCAAAAAAGCAGGGCTAACACCGCAATTGCAGGGCCAAGCCAAATAGTCCGGGGCTAAGAGCGCCAGTGTGAACAGAAACGAAAAATAGTACGGGGCTAAGGAAATGCGATGTCAGCTCTCAAGGCCGAAACGCCGAGACCAATCAGATAACGCCCGACGGGCGAGTGACCTTGATGCGGAGTGGTAAAGAGCCGATGTGCAAGACGTACACTCATAAATATTCATAAGCTGTCGAGAAAGTCCGGGGCTAACGATTGCGAGTGAGAACAGTGTGAAAAGCTAGTCGGGTTTAAGAAATAGTACGGGGCTAAGAAATGCCAGTGTGAAAAGCTTCAAAAAATAGTACGGGGCTAGGGATAGTACGGGGCTAAGGATAGTATGGGGCTAATTTTTGCCAGTGTGAAAAGCATATTAGTACCAAGCCAAGTGTCAGTATCTATGGGGAGTAGAGGTCCTTACTTGCTTTGCGAAAGGCCTGTTGAACCGTACACATTGCTCGCAAACTATAACATAAAAGATCTGACTTCACAAAGTTGACCGGAGCCACACGAATGTTCGGTCTCGTTATGCTTCGCTGCAATGCTTACACACACATGCACGCACACGCCTCATTCTGTGTACAGTACGTGCGCCGTAGCATATCAAAGATTGCTGCTATTATTGCATATGCGGTCAAGTTTGCGACTATCAAAGTTCTCCCAATCTTGAGGGTGGGGCTGATAAGACTGCCAGTGAATGCAGCACCCTTTACAAAGATCTCGCCGCCATAAGAGCTCAGTTTTATGGACCTTTCAACTTATAATACACTTCATACACATTTTACAATGATAGGCTTAAAGGGAGTATATTCTACTGGGAAGGCAAAAATCCATCAAAAACATGATCATGAGCAATCTTCTTACCAATGGTCTTACATTAATATATTGTACATTTTAGAAACTTGCAGAAAGTTATTTGCCCTCAAATGATCCACATTTGGAATAATTAGTGATTAAATCACAAACCCACAAACTGTTCGTCCGAACATTTTGATGATTTCACTAGTAATCATTAATTACTCCAAATGTGGATCATTTGAGGGCAAATAACTTTCAGCAAGTTTCTAAAATGGACAATACATGAATTTAAGACCATTTGTAAGAAGACTGCTCACGATCAACCTTTTGAAGGCTTTTTGCCTTCCCAGTACAATGTACTCCCTTTAATTCATTTTGCACCATTCATGAATTTTATTGGGCTCATAAATAAAATAAATTCAATTGAATTCAAATGGAACAATCAGGGCCAAATATACAGATTGCGAAAAAACATTGGAAGTATATAGTGGTAGGTAAAGGCCTGCTGCAAATAAAGATCACATTTTTTTTGTCTCCCATGCTCTGTCTTTATATACAGGTTTCACAGAAAAGAAGATTGGAATTGGTTATATTCTATTAAAGCAACATATGTTTTCTTATTATTTGGAGGAAAGACAGGGTCACCATCCATCCAGAAGCATATTGTAGCCCTGATAGACATTGCTTGTCTCTCATTAAAGATGTTATATTCACATTTCACTGTACTAGTACATGCTGTAAAGAACATTGGAATCAGTTTCTCTCTCTCAAGTGCCATATCTTGTGACGCTGGCGACCATGAAATGCCAGGCTTTCCTTTCCATTGCCAGTCTAAGAAGCTCAATCTTCTTCAACTAGTCCATGTTGCAATGCTCTGCAAAAACATTACTGTTTGGCGCCCTCGATCTCTCTTTCCTGCTATCTTTCCAGTTAGAAACAAACACTCCAAACTTACCTTTCTCACACAGTGGCCTAAAAAGTCCAGCTGCAGTTTCCAGTTAGTAGTACATTCTGTAAAGAAGATTGGAATCAGTTATTTCACAAAAATGACATGTTCTTCTTCTTAAATGTAGGAAAGACAGGGTCACCATCCAAGAGAAGGAGATTGCAGCCCTGAAGCAGAAGGAGCTTGAGGAAGAGGAGAAACGCAGAGCAGAGGATCGCAAGAAGGAGACGATACGAGTAAGAAATCTCTCAGTCTGTATTGATCAACATACAAGGAAAAGAGTGAAACAGTTAAAGGTGATATTCATAGGAAATAAAATCAAATAAATATAGTTTATTTTATAATTGAATGAGTTATTAAAGCAATTTATGCAGCTAACATGCCATGAAAGTGTTCAGTTATGTGTTCAATGAAAGTCAAATTTCTCTAAATTGACTCTCTTCCTGACCTACAAAATCGCCTCAGGGAAAGTGGCGCTGTTTGTACGTCACAGCCGGGATATGCTTCACAATGACCATTGTGTATCACACCTGTTAATCCACTAGCAACTGCCATCAGAGTTTCATTAACAATGCCTGGTGCTTCTGGCGGAAAAGAAGCTGCGGATTGGCATGTGTGATGCACAATAACGCCTCCCGTTTCTTACGTCAGACCTAAAGGCCGTTTCGGATGACAGTAGGTCAAATTTGTCCCCGAGAATACGGTGATTGTTTTCACCCTAATTTCGCTTTTTGGAAAGTGATATTTTGTTTGAATGTCATCCGAGCTCATTGTATGGCTTATAAGCTTTCTGTAGATGAATATCTTCATATTTTTGAATTTTCTATGAATATCACCTTTAATAAATCTTTCAAAATATCAAGTCTGTCATAGTACTCTGAGTTCCTCTTTTGAGTCGTCAATACCGTGCATAGTTCTTTGATGCAAGTTGAAGAAGTGTAGATGGAAGGATAACCTTGTTTCAATATCTTAATACCAGCGTTAGAACTAGTACTAAATTTGAGGTAATCATTCTCTCAATTTATTGGATGCCAGGCAGATTCAGGAAGTGGGGCAGGAGGTAGGATCTAATGAACCCACCCTTCGGTAGATGGAAGGATAACCTTGTTTCATTATCATAATACCAGCGTTAGAACTAGTACTAACTCTGAGTTTATCCTCCTTTCCATTCAGATGGTTGAATTGGATGCAGGCAGATTTAGGAAGTGGGGCAGGACGTAGGATCTAATGAACCCAACCTTCGGTAGATGGAAGGATAACCTTGTTTCATTATCATAATACCAGCGTTAGAACCAGTACTAAGTCTGAATTATCCTCCTTTCCATCCAGATGGTTGAATTGGATGCTAGGCAGATTCAGGAGGTGGAGGAGGATGTTGGATCTAACGAACCCAACCTGATGACGGTGAACACGGATGACGAGAATGACGAGGTCGAGTATGAAGCGTGGAAGGTCCGGGAACTGAAGCGCATTAAACGCGACAGGGATGAAAGAGAACAGTAAGTTGACTTGGTTTTCTCGCTGGCGTCACTCCATATTATTAGCTGGAACACATGATCGTTCTCTAAGTAAAAACTCACCCCTTATGTGCTCTGTTGAAAAAAAAACACCCCCCCCCCCCCCCCCCCAAGATCTCAGCCATTTATGGACGATTACATCCACATTTGATGTGAGGGTGCTTCATCATGTATATGACAAGAATGCATTGTAAATTTTTAAATATCAATTATAGTGTTTTGATACCTAATTGATTATGCAAATACGATTTTGTTTTTATTGGAAATTCAATCTTTTAACAATTTTCCCCTATTTTTCAAGAAAATGCAAGGGAATGTAGCATGATGTTAGTCAGTCATGTTCTTTAAATTAATTTAGAAGAGAAACAAACATTAATCCGACAACACTTTCTGTTTTGCCCATGTATTGTACACACAAAAGTCAATGGAAACTGCAGTTTTTGGTGACAATGAACCTGAAAATGTGCTACATCTCCACACCTGTACCCCCAAATTTTGCAAACTTGGACTTAAAACATGCGTTCGATGTTAGAGAAAAAAGTCATAAAATTGCAGTGTATAATATTGATGTGTTAAAAAGTTACAAAAGAAAATGTCGAGGGGTGGGGGGGGGGGGGCTGTTTTTGTCCCTCCCCCGGGCTATATAGCGATTTAGCAGAACATTTCGAGTATGCAGATCCAATGCAAATCTTGTTGACTAACTTCATTCTCGTTCCTTCCTTCTGTCTCTCCTCAGGCTTGAGAAGGAGCAACAGGAGACGGAACGAATGAGGAACTTGACGGAGGAGGAGAGGAGGGAGATGCTGAGATTGAACCCCAAGGAGATCACCAACAAGCCTCAGAAGGGGCGCTACAAGTTCCTCCAGAAGTACTACCACCGCGGAGCATTCTACCTGGTACGTCTCATTCGTTTCTTATGCCATTATGCAGAGCTGCCAAGTCTCCCTGATTTCGCAGGAGACTCCCTGAAAGTGGGCCAATAATAGTGCATTGGATTTCGTCACATCACCCAATCTTCCTGATTATTGATAGATTATTGTCATTAGGTTGTATGCCCATATTACTGCATTGGATTTCATCACGTCACCCAATCTCCCTGATTATTGATAAATTATTGCCATTAGGTTGTATGCATTTTATAAACATCTTCCTGATTCCTGATGAAATTTCCCCAAATCTTCCGGATTGTCGATTTTCAATGTTAGTAGCTCTGCATCATGGTTAAAGGGATAGTTAACACTGAAATTATTTTGGGTTATCATTAAACACGTGTTTTTACACACATATTACTTTGAAAAGAATGTATTCCTTCATCAAAGAACATAAAAAAGGCAACGTTTGTAAAAAGTTGTATATAAGGGTTAACTCTCCCATTACCATTGGCATAAAGATTGGCAGTAAGTCAATGGCCTCGTGTTTTTTTTCCCCTTAAAAATCATGTGTAAGTCGGGGTGTGGTGTATATGCGGCGTTAGCAAACGTTGAGTCTTTTACACATGTGTGGGACTATGCATTGTGTGACAATATTCAATGACAAAATAGATGGCTTTGATAGGCATTCAGTGTGACACAATTCACGTACCGGTAATACGATGTCAATCACAACACCAGCATAATTCCCGGTACTAAGAAAGCACCAGGAGTAGTATTTGTCCGAGACAACTCTCATTACCGTTGACGTAAAGATGTGTAGTAAGCCAATGTGGTATTCAAGACCAGGTAATGTAAGGGTTAACTCTCTTGTTACCATTGGTATGACATGTGTAGTAAGTCAATGGGGCTTTCAAGGCCTGGTAATGTGAGGGTTTATGCTGTCATTACCATTGGCATGAAGATGTGTAGTAAGCCAATGGGGTTTTCAAGGCCTGGTAATGTGAGGGTTAACTCTCTCATTACCATTGACATGAAGATGTGTGGTAAGCCAGTTGGATTTTCAAGGCCTGGTAATGTAAGGGTGAACTCTCTCATTACCATTGACATGAAGATTTATAGTAAGCCAATAGGATTTTCAAGGCCTTGGAAAAAGGGTAACCGTTTTGTGTGCAGGTTTCACTGTATCGTCATAGTAACATATCAACCTCTCCTTTGTCTCACACAGGATGAGGATAAGGATGTCTTGAAGCGCGATGTCTCCGGCGCAACCCTGGAAGATCACTTCGACAAGACCGTCTTGCCCAAAGTCATGCAGGTATGTTTAACCTTTCCCTTGCGCCAGATCAAATGCTGTTTATGGGATTTATGTGAATTACTGGTTAAAAAAATCCACCTTTTAGCACATATAATGTAATGTAAACACAATTTTTGGTGTACCAGATAAAAGTATGCTCAATGAAATTTGTGTTGATTACTGGTTAAAAAATGCATACTTAGCACAAAGAGCATAATGCAAACTTAAACCTGTGTGTGCCAGATAAAATGCTGCTCTATGGGATTTTTGTGGATTACTGGTTTAAAAATCACCCTCAGCGCAAAAACTATAATGCCAACTCAATCCTTCATGTTCCTGTATGGGACTTGTGTATATTACCGGTGAAAAAATGCAGACATCACACATCATAAAGAGTTAACACGTTCTTTACTGAACCTGCATATATGCAGGTTGGCTTTTCTCCACTCAGATACTGAGCAGTACGACTCTTGTGTAATCTGCTGCATGGACAATATACAACAGACTATAAACGGGCTTCAAATTCATTATAGGGTGCAATTAAACCGATTACTGCAGTTCCATGGCAATTTTTGACATCCTAACTGGACACAGGCTCACAAAGCCTGGAGATGTAACCATGGGCAACGGTTTATTATTATGCAAAATTATTTTTTTTGTGCCAGACAAGTTTGCCGTTGTATGGAATTTATTTGAATTTTTCTGCAGAAATGTATCAACTATGTATAAAGAGTTAAGAACAAAAACTAATGAAAAAAGCTGCATTGGTATTCTCTTCATAGAGCCAGTAATCTTGTTTAACCCTATCTAGCCCGGGGGGGGGGGGGGGCAAAAACAGCCCCCCCCTCGACATTTTTCGCAATAGATTTGTAACGCGAAAAGATCGCGCCGCGACGTTTCATGACTTTTTTCCTTCAAGTCTCACGCAACTTTTAAGACCAAATTTGCGACGCGGGGGTACACGGTTCCGAAGTTACGTAACATTTTGTACGTGCATGTCAGACCCAAAATTGCTCAAAAACGTGATTTCATGTACAAATCCAATGCAAATTCTGTATCTACCCAAAATTCATAAATGTATCATTATATGTATTTTTACTGATGAAAAACAATAGATTTCATGTTATTTATGACTGAAATAGTGTTGCTAACAATTTCCAAAAAAAAAACAATGAAAAACATAAAGTCGAAAAAACAAAGAAATACATAAGAAATTCAAAAAACAATAAAATACATAAGAAAAACTTTGATATTGCCATTTTTAAAATCCTAATTTGATAATAATCCTAAGAAGAGTGTCTGGACTGATATCTAGCAGTTTTGGGGCTACATTTAAAGATTTACAACCAAATTATGATTTTTATGCATTTAATTAGCATAATTAATTAATTAAAAATAAATTTGAATAATTTTGGTGCAATTGACAATTGAATTGTGGAGATTACGGCATCGGTGACGTACGTGCCAATTTTCGTCGCGATCGCGCGATCAACGGTCGAGATCTTAGGGGGGGGGGGGCTGTTTTTGCCCCCCCCCCCGGGCTATGCGATTTCAAAATAGCCCGGGCTATATAGGGTTAAAGTACAGGTAATTCAATGCTTTTGGCAAGAGATCTTTATATGTGCTAATAGTAAAAGGGAACTTAATTGTTTGTGCATATACCTATGTAAGTTATGTCATATTAATAACATTAATAATGATTTCAGTCATAAGGCACTTTATATAGGTGTTTCTAGGCACGCTGGTTTTCTGTTTGAACACTAAACTATATATTGGGGTTATGTAAACTACACTCTGCAACACTGTATAATGGGATACACTAGTGATACATTGCTTTGTAACTGTGTGCACCTCTAGAAAATTATAGATGCTTAAAAAGGTGGGTTTTAAGGAAGATTTTAAATGGTTCCATTACATATTGTGTCTTTTATGTCCTTTTCCCCCTCAGGTCAAGAACTTTGGCCGTTCAGGCCGCACCAAGTACACCCATCTCGTTGACCAGGACACGACCACCATGGAGTCCCCGTGGGCCAACGAGACCGCGCTCACCCGAAAATTCCAGTCGACGGTTGCCGGGGGGATGAAGCAGCAATTCGAGAAGCCGACCGCGAGAAAGTCACGCGGAGGAGAGGCGACATGAGACTCATTCAAGAAACATTTAATGTGTTTGTACCATGTAATTAGCTTGTGTTCATCACTGTCAATTGGAGATTACTGCATAAGCCTATATTTTCGCGTATGAAGGGGTTGCAGGTATTTGTACGTGTTGTTGTTTTCACAAATGACACCTAGCGCTTTATAATGCATGTCCTGCTCCCAGGCCCGCTATGATAAACACACGCAAATAGGAGGAAACAAACCTTACTTGCACATGTTATTGCGATGGCATGCTATGCATGTACCGCTTGTACCGCCCGTAGCGCTACGGTGCTGGTACCCCATCATGAGATAGATGGCGTTGGTACTATGTGTGCAGCATCGTGTGGTGCATGCGCGTAGCGATCAAGATTTTGTGACAATATATTCGCGTGTCGTTAGATACGCGACCCTTTAGCGATTTGCGTAAAATGAAACCCTCGCAAACACTACAGCTTATACAGAATGTAGTGAACATTCTGTGGTCCGTATCTCGTTCTTATGCTGTGGACATCACTGTGGCTTGCAATTCATAGTCTTGTCAGCTATATACGAAACAAGTTCAGTGAATATTCTGTTGTTTATTCCCTGTAATAACTTTGTGGACGTCACTGTGGTTTGGAATTCACATTCTTGTCATCTGCGTACGAAGCATGTTCAGTGAACATTCTGTTGTTTATTCCATGTAATAACTTTGTGTTTATCATTGTAGCTTGGATGTCATCGCCACCAAAGCAGCACATAAAACATGTTCATCAAGGATTTTTTGTGTGTTCCTTGTGATAACCATGTGATAGCCATGTGATAACCATGTGATAACCATGTGATAACCATGTTTACTGCACAGTGGCTTGGAATCCCTGAACATTTAAGTGAAGCGCGTTCACTTAACATTCTGTTGCTTGTACCCTGTAATAATCTTGTGTCTATCACTGTGGCAAGGAATTCATACAGCCATAGAAACAACCAATGAAACTCACTAGGCGAACGCTTTATGCGTTTGTACCTTTATGCGTTTGTACCTACTGTACATTTCTATCCATTACATTTACTAGCCTCGTTTAGCAGCACATGGAACATGTTCAGTGAATATTCTGGAATGGACATATGCCCTTCTTCTTTACTGAAGTAGTTGGCGAATCATTTCAAAATGATGATTTCATGTGTGTTGAGAAGGATACAGAGTGAGGACTAGTCTTCCGAACCAGACCTAGTTCTCATTGCAACGTACAGTAGAAAAAAGAAGTCTGCACCCTTGAACAGAGGCTATGATATCTCATGGTTGGGCTGATTCTGCAGTGTTCAATCCTAGAAATAAAATCAGAAAAATCACAAAATATTGCACCCTATAATGAATTTGAAGCCCGTTTATAGTCTGTTATATATTGTCTGTACAGCAGATTACACAAGAGTCGTACTGCTCAGTATCTGAGTGGAGAAAAGCCAACCCGCATATACGCAGACTCAGTAAAGAACCTGTTAACTCTTTAAGATATCTGCATTTTTTTCATCTGTAATATACACAAGCCCCATACAGAAGTACAGTATTACTTCTGAACAAACACCCTGTGAATGATACCATATGTGATTTTTTTTCTTAAAGGGTTTCTTTTTTGCATTGCTTGGGGCTAAATCACCTTCAGCCTGGAGTCTTTTTCTCGCTGATTTTTACCCATAGGCCCGTATTCTGAACAGAGTTTTAACCCTATATAACCCCAAATTTGGTGTGAGGGTGCTCCATCATGTATATGAATGCATTGTAAAGTTTTTAATATCAATTTACAGTCTTTAACTCCCTAATTAATTATGCAAATATGCACATTTTTTTTGAAATTCCATCTTTTAGCAACTTCCTCCATTTTTTTTTCAAGAAAATGCAATGAAATGTAGCATGATGCTAGTCAGTCTTGTTCTTTAGATTGATTTAAAAGAGAAACAAACATTAATCTGACAACACTTTCTGTATTGCCCATGTATTGTACACACAAAAGTCAATGGAAACTGCAGTTTTCGGTGACATTGACCCCCCAAATATGCTACATCTCCACACCCATACCCTCGATTTCCGCAAACTTGGTCTTAGAACGTGCATTAGATGTGAAAAAGAAAAGTCATAAAATTTCCGCCTATAATATTGATGCGTTAAAAAGTTACAACGGAAAATGTCGCGGGAAGGGGGGGGGGGCTGTTTTTGCCCCCCGGGCTATATAGGGTTAACCCTTTGTGTACCAAACAAACTGCTGCGTTTAGATTAATTTAAAAAAGAAACAAACATATGGATTTGTGTGTATTGATAGTGAGATCATCCACTAGTGGCACATTGAGGGTTCACGCAAACAGTGTACTAAACCTGGACCTACTTCATGGGACGCCAGATAAAACATGATATCATTGATTCAATATGATTGATTTTGTCCTCGCAATAACCATTCTGTTCTAATCTGACAAAAGGAAGCAACTAACAAAATAGACATTGCATTGGCATCAGTGCAATACCACATCATGTTCCTGTAGCTTGAATATCTCGCAGCAAGATGAATATATCTTGTTCAGATTTTGGCCGGATATAAGGAATGCTGGGTACAATCTAACAATACCAATAACCCAGATTTGTCACTTGTTTCCTTTTGTCAGAGTAGGGCAGTATGGTATATTGAGTTTTTCTACATTACAATTATAGCGAATAATTGAAATCACCCACTCATGTCATTCTGTGATGAAAATCAATGATTTTGCGACACCTTTAGATGATTTATTTTGTAGCCCATAAAGTTTGTCCACATTTAGTTTCCAGTCTAATTGAAAACACCATAATGATTGTGAATATGGGCTAAAGTTCACATTACAAATTGCCCCTCCCATTAAATCACTGTATTTATGATTCTTAAAAAATGCAAATACTGGCTCAAATAGAGGTACTAGGGTTAACCCCTTTCTTTACCAGAGTGTTGCTTATATACAGGGTTGGTTTCAAAATGCAACACTGGCACTTTGAAGGTAATATTTAAAGGAATAGTTCACCCTGACATTATTTTGATTTCAATAAAAGGAGACACATGAAAGAAACATATTGTTGAAGGTTTGACAAAAATTGGTCAAAGGAAAAGAAACTTACAAAATGTAATATCAAATAACTTTCTTTTCCTTTGACCGATTTTCATCAAACCTTCACTAATGATGTTCATTTCATTTGTGTCCTTTGATTGAAAACAAAATAATTTCAGGGTGAACTATACCTTTAAGCCTCTGTGTGCAAGAGACAAAATGGTTCTATTATAGGGATTTATGTGTATTGTGTACAAATTCACATATGGCAAGCAAAGACTTGAAAATTGTGGTTTGTCACAAAACTCAGAAGAGTGTTTTATGTGTACTTTTCCTTTTGGCATTGTGATATGTAATCCAAGATTGTAAATAGAGTAACGTACTGTACAGAATAAAGTTGTAAAATCATTCATTTGAAAGCAAGTATTTGTGTTGGGTGTGTTGGGTGATCGTGGGGCGTTTTCAAGGAGAGCGAGAGAGAGAGAGAGAGAGCGAGACAGAGCGAGAGAGTGTGTATGTATGTGTGTGTGTGTGTTTGTGTGTGTTTATGTGTGTGTTTATGAACAATATTGGGGAATGAGAGAATGCTAATGAAGAGTAGAGAGACGTTCTGGTGGAGCGAGGGAGAACACGGAAACAGAAGCGGAGAGAGACATGGAAAGCATGAAATAGATAGAGAGAGAAAGAGAGAGAGAGATGGGCAGGGAGAGGGAGAGAGAGATGGATGTCCTCGTGCATGTGAAAGAGATAGAAGAAAGAGAGAAATTATAAAGAAAAGGGTATAAAGAGACGTTTTGGTGGAGCGCTGGAGAACACAGAAACAGACGCGGACAAAGAGAAAGGCAGATAGCATGAGATAGATAGAGAGAGAGAAAGGGGGAGAGAGAGAGAAAGAAAGGGGGAGAGAGAGATAGAGAGAAAGGGGGAGAGAGAGAAAGAGAGAGGGGGAGAAAGAGAGAGAGAGAGAGAGAGAGAGAGAGAGAGAGAGCAATACGGAAAGAATCCACCCGCTCCCATCAAAATGTATAGCCATTCATTGCAAACAATATGTGCGCTGTCATTTCGACCTCATTATTTGACACGAGCTTCACAACATATCAACGGAAAACTTCCCCGCTATAATTTCGAACATCAGCACAGAATAATACACCTGATACGATGTATCATCCTCATTATATACTGATGGCCTGTGGAAGCTTGAATTTTGAAAATTGAAGATTGAAGCTTCAACTACAGCATTACTGTGTTCTGATTTGATTACGTGATACACACAAAAGACCATTCTCGTAATGTATTCACAACGTTTACCCTAACTAACAATTCAATGGATGGAATGCACTTTGAATCTATTAGTTGTTGCTATTCGGACAAACCTCGGACAAGCTTTGGGGTTCCCATATGTAACGTAATGTTTGAACGACGTGCATAAAATGTGCATACATGACGAAAATTATCTCCTAGTATGTATCAGACACAGAGTGTTGGACAACAACGTGGCGCATACATTTGTGTTATCAGCTTCCCCAACAAAGCAGCAAGCACCATGTTCTTACCATTTCAAACCGGGTTAGCCAAACAGAACACAACAATGGCTTTTGTGCATCACGTACACGTGTCAACTAACAAAATTCTTTTCTGCCAGAATCATCATGAATGACACTCTCATTCCAGTTGCTAGTGGATGGACATGTATGATACACAAAACATTTTACGTCCAAACTTTTCCAAAAGTAAAAATCTCATTATTACAAGAATAAATAATTAATGAAATATCACGAAACCTGCTCCGCGAAAGTGTGACATCATTTGACAATATAATAGGTCTATTTCAACTCGAGCTGCAACTTATTTCTTATCATTTTTTAAGTGTTAAAAAGTTTTTTTAACACATAAAACTACTGCACAAGCACATTAATACATGAACTGGTTCTGAAATATTCTGCGCACGCACAATGTACATTCTTCAAAATGCATCCCAAATTTGTCCCGCCTGTTTGACGGTGGTTCGACATTGTGAAAATTGTCCATCGGGTAGATGGTGGTGGCCGGCACGCCCTATGCACAATAGCCAAAGCGTAGAATTATTGTTCCACGTTGTCCTGACAACGCGCTAACAAACCGTTATTCTGGATTTACTGCGTGTTAATCATAGGCTTTGAAAAACCTACAGCATTAACAATTGGTGATTAGCTCAGTGGAGGGCATCGGGCTGCAGGACCCGAGGGTCGAGAGTTCGATCCTCACAAAGACCATACGCTATTATTTTTGCTACTTTGCTGTCGTCGATTAGAAATACGCTAAAATTACTTAACATCAGCACCGACATCTTATAGCCGAGCGGATAAGCACCCGGACTGCCTTAATCTAAGATATTTAGGTTCTAGTATCGATTCCGTCTTACTCCAATATAGGTTCAAGGCTTGCTGGATGGCCCGGTGTGAGTGGGATCTGCCTTGATTCTTCCCCTAAAGGGTAAGGGTCTGTGTATATGCTAGGTTTATAGGACGTAGGGAGGGATATGTGAATGGGCCCGTCGCCATACCAGAAGGGAACGAATGGTAGTCGGTAAGGGTGATGAGCGCAATTGCGGAAGCCCGAAGTCACGACACCTGAACTCCTGGCAACCATCGCTTAACCCTTTTTCTATCCTCTGTGTTGTTTTTCTTCTATCTGATATGACATTAGGCACATTTTTTCATCGTTATATTTTGTTTCTTTTGGTTCCTTTTTGCATCAATTTTTGTTTAAATTTCTCTCTCTAAGAGCAGTAACCTTGGATGATACAAACTACGAAACAGAATATTACTTATTAGATGCCGAACGCGTAATAGTTGCTAAAATGTACTCAAAATATAGGTCTTTGACCAATAACGTATTTAGAGGTAAAATGCATACCCACCCTTATTTTTGCGAATTTTTGAAGAAAAAGGGTGATTGAGGGTGAGGAGAATAGTTGATTAGTAATTCAAAATATTATGTAAAAATTGTATCCGAAATGACACACACTGTACGCGCGGGAACATGTAAAAGAACACAATGATGCAACGAGATATATTTGTGGACAAGTATAAGGTGGTTTATATTAAAAGACAAAGGCTGGCAAATGCATTTATGTCTCTCCACCTTTCAATTTCTTCATCTCTGTGTGTACCCCCCTCTCTCTCCCTCACACACAAACACACACACACGCACGCACACTTACTCTCTCTCTCTCTTTTTCGTCGAATGCCCAAATTGGTTGGCCTTACCACTAGCACCAACGCCGTGATGACGTTTAATTAACCTGCCTTCGGCCTTCAACAGTCAAACCAAATTCTGTATACAAATAGTGTATCCATATACAATTTTGTTGAATGCTTTTTATTGACGTTTACATGTGATTATGTCTATATGAATATATCTCACTATTTTGATACAGAATTAATGCCCTCCATCATGGGCGGAAATCGCTCCCCGAAGGTGGAGGGGACATGTTTTTCCTCAAGAAGTAGCTGAGCGGGGGGGGGGGGGGGGGTGTGATGGGATTTTGGGGAGGTGTTTTTTTTCCTTCGTTTTTTCCCGCCCAGTCTATGAAAATGCTCTCAGTGGGGGGGGGGGGGGGGGGGGGGGGTACCAAGTTTTTCAAAATAAAATTAATCCGCCCACGAACGTAAATGGTGGGGGGGGGGGGAGGGGGAGACATTTGATATTGTGTCCTCAACATTTCGATGGGGGTGTCCCCCCAATATTTTTAGTGGGGGGGGGGGGACGCGAACCCCCCGTCCCCCCCGTATTTCCGCCCTTGCCCTCCATAAACACAGGTCATGACACTAAAAGAACACCTCGTGTCACAGGTCAACAACCTACACTTCACTGCACACCCATTATCACAAGCACTTACACAAATCACAACAAGCATACCCACAACACAGACAGTCCACCGCCGAGCAAGGTAGTACACTTTAAACCATTTATTCCGAAGCATTTCTTATACCTAATTTTTGCTACGTTTTTGATGTTTGATTTGATTGATATTGCCATATATGTTTGCTTATAGAGTGTTTTTGTTCATGTTTATACTTCAGAAACCGAAGAAGGCCTAACATCCGAAAACTCTGAATAAACTTGCAAGATTTAGCTACGTCCCCGATCCTAGACTATCTCTCTTCATTTACACTATAGGCCTATGTACCTGTAGGCTACATGTAGCCTATGTCACAAGGAAAACCAACTTCATGGGACTACAGGTACCCTACAATACTGGCAGCCAGTGCATGACAGAGGTCAGTGTCAGGTATTCCATACTGTCTGATAGTCCCTAAATGTACCATAAGTACATGAAAGAAACGCAAGTCTTGAAACCAATGGTGTTATAATTAGTGAATTATGATGGACACATTCAGAGGAATGTAATGAATCTAATTTGCATAATTCTCCCAAAAACGGGGGGGGGGGGGGCATAGAAAAATCATCTTTTCAGGTGTTTTTGTTTACAAGTACATGTACACGATTGAAGCGATCTAAGCGACATTCAGTTACAGTAACAGCAAGCATTTGATTATTGCATAAAAATTGATCTTACAGAATATCGTAGTCATGTTCATGCAGGTAGAGCTGGTTTGCTACCTCATAACTAAGGTCATTAATGAATGCTGAGAATATAATTGGGCCAAATATTGACCCCTGAGGGACTGAAGCATTGATTGAGGAGGTGTTTGATGATTGGCCAGATAACACAACTTTGATGAAACAATATGATAGTTATAGATCTTGATCCAAGAATACAGATTACCAGTTGCCCCGTTGAGTAAAACTTAGAGCAGAGTCGCAAACGGGTATCATCAATCAATTAACCTACCAACTGTGTATCGCTATCCAGTTCACCAGCGTTTTACAATAAAACTCTGCAAACTCGCAGAGTTAAATCAGCCATATCTTGTTTCTTCAATGGACCATGTACCTGTGTACGGTATGTATGTAAATTGTATACATGTCTTTCGAACAATAGTTTTATGTTACTAATGGTAATCCTACGGTTTGTCCGAGGTTTGTCCAGGTAGCAAAAACTAATATACATGTATTCAGAGTGCATTTCACCAATTGAAACAGCATCACCATCACCAGAGGTGAATAGTATAGCCTGATTCAATGCAGTCAGGGATAAAGTTGTGAATAAATTGCGTAAAAGGCTTATTCAATGGGTGTTTCCAAAAGGTGACACCCCTATTTCTGACACCCCTGACACCCATTTTCCCCCATTTACTTTGTACACAAGTTTTTGTTTTCCCCTTTCCCGCTTTTTTCTTGAGACGGTCTCTGTGAATAGCTCTTTTGCTCGTTGATATTCATTAGCTACGTATATGTGAAGGGCCCCGCCCATAAGCAGATTTGCTTCTAAGGGGTCCTTACCATTATTTTATGTTTGTAAATATATTGTATTTTTGTTGTTTCGTTTTTATAATGGTTAAATAAATGAACTGAACTGAACTATTTATTCGATCTTCGTTTTCGAATATGAATATTCATTAGCTTTTTGTATACATGACACGTGCGTGTGCAGGGGATCATGATCTTGTGCAAAAAATACAAAGACACAAGCCTGCCCAAAAGACCTGATTGACACGCTTCCCCTGCCAATGGAAAGACGACGTGTGACTCGATCCAGCACATCCATGCCGGGTCACGCCTTATAACTACACCTCCTATTTATTGGATAGGAGCTTCATACATTTGGCAGTTAGAACTTAAAACAGTCCCCCAACAAAGTTGTTGCACTCTGACACTGGTCTCCAAGCCCTCGAATGCAGCGTTCATACTTTCCTCCTATCAAAAGTGCAATTGTTAGTTTTAAGTTTAATTGTTATATGATACAATGTATATTTTTACAATTGCGATTCTTTACTTAATTTGAGCTGCAGTGAACCACTGATTGGCCTTCTGGACTTTTACTAAGGTTCTGGTGGGCTATTGTTTACATTTGCATCCTATACACAAGAACAAAATCCTCTACATGGAAACCGCTTACCATTATCACTTGTAATTCATTCCAAAATTAATGAAACTGTATAAAATCACATTATGCTCCAGAAAGTCTTAGCACATCGTCTCTTTCGAATGTTATAAAGGGCCCAACAAAACACACGGACAAGGAAGACACAACCATTTACTCCATCTAGTTGAAATGTACATTATGGAAATCTATCGAAATTAAAGTTCACTCAGAGTTACTGTAATAAGAATATATATATTACACAGTTCTACAAATATATTTCTACATGTCATTACAGTAATATATAAATGTATTTTACATAGCATTGCAGTGATAAAAATATCTTTTTACACAGCGTTATAGTAATACATATGTATGTATAAATACAAACAAACACAAACACAAGTTAACTTTTATATAACGTTACAGTAATAACTAAATATTACAGTGATGCATTTTTTTTACATAGCGCCATAGTAATACATATGTGCAGTAAAATACATTTTACATAACATTATAGTATATATATATATATATATATATACAAATATACCAAGCTGTGAGATTGTATAGTGGAAATTATCTATCTGAGGAGGTAGTGGCATAGAACTATTTTTTCCGAGGGGCGAAACCCCCGAGGAAAAAATAGTAACTTATGCCAGTCCCTCCGAAGATGGATAATTTTCACTATACTTTCGAACTCAATGCTTGGTATATTTGTTTTATATCCCTTTTGTAAAACAATAACTAATAAATACTATTTAGAAAATAGTAAAACTTTCGGTAAAACCATGTGGTTGTATGTCGCCTTTTTTTTTTCTCTGTCTCGATATCGGCTCATTCCAGGTAAATGCGCAACACACCGCGCATTGCATTCATGCGCGCACTAATTTACGCCCGCTCAGGTAGAGAGCATGCGCAGTAGTCCCAAGGAAGAAAATAGTAAATAGAGCATGCGCAGTCCTCCCCAGGAAAAAATAGTGAAAACTATCCGGAGCTCTTCGAGCATCAATTGACCAATCACGTTCCTAGAATACTCATGAATATTCATAGAAGGGATATAAATATATATATACAGAATGCATATAAAATATTTTTGGCTAACTTTAAAGCTTTCAAAAATGTATGATATTGAGAATTATCCAACATTTCGAACGTACTTACATAAGGAACCCTACTATTAGACACGAAGTATATGTTTTGCGAGGTGACACAGCTATGGTCAGCCGTGCTGTCTAAAACATGCGTCAACAGTGAAGTGGAGTAGGACATGTGGAAGGTGTAGGTGCATGAAGTACGATTTAGCACTCATTGCTATCACTTTAAAACGAAAATGTAATGCAAACCAAACACATAATCACACATTCACTCAACATTTGGATATCTTGCAAAACATGCAAAACATGTTTTTGACATACTTTCTTCTAGAAGTACCTAGCCATGCATGATGCGCGAATGGTATCAAATGAAAGCAGAACAGTAATCTTTTAAATTATAGCTTACATTCATATTGTGATCATGAGTAGGTTTAACATGATTGATCTTTGAATTTCGAGTTCTTTTTTTTTTGATACGCCCTGTTTATATATATATATATATATATATAATACATACGGTGGACTGTATCAGGGTTATCGCAACTCAGAGTTTCACGCAACTTACGACCAACCTAGTTGCCTGATGATCGCACCTCACATAGGTTGCCTGAAACTCTGAGTTGCAATAAATCTGATGAACCTACAGCCAACCGTGTGAACTTGTATTATATATATATATACATGTATATATATATATAAACAGGGCGTATATATATTTGAATAATAATACACGTTCACACGGTTGACTGTAATTTCATCAGATTTATTTCATATATATATATATATATATATATATATATATATATATATGTGCACCGCACGGCCTCCACTTAAACTCGGTGCAGATAGATTCCGCAAGATCCCTCATGATCATGAAATATTTGTATAACATTACAGTGATCAATATACATGTATATCTTACATTTTATTACAGTGATAAAAATATCTTTTTACACAACATTATTATGATACATTCACACTACATATAATAGCCCTAGCTCGTACATTCATTAAGTAATCAGAAGGTTGTGAAAATATATTGTACAGTATTACTGTAATACTATGTAAAAATATGATGCTTGTGAATGTGGATGAATGTAGATTTGATGATGGCAATAATGACACTGATATTTGCAATAGTGTTATTTTCTTCAGAAATGAAAATTGTATGCGTCTAGGTGGTAAGAGCGATGCGTATCGTGACGTTTTGTGACGATCTGCATATTATGATATCTTACTTTTTAAAATGGTCGAAAAAGGATTGGCTGAGAGCTTGTCATGTGACCAAGAAAAGTTCTACCATGAAGAAAAATTGACATTGCGTGACGTCATATCCCGATATTTCTTTTGCCATACCAAGATTCTGACGTCATCTTCTTGGACAATAGTTTTTCAAAGTTGAAATATATGGGCAAAAAGTACAATTTACGCGATCATTTCTTTTTGCAGGTGACTTGTTGCGCTTTAGCGGGCAGTGAAATAGTGCAGTCGGGCAGGTCTCGCGGTGTTGCGGCCGAGGTGCGACATAAATTCCCGTTGGTTTGGTCAAGCCGGATGAAACACATATGAGTGGCTTCTTCATATTTCTATCTTACGTAATAGGGATCTTTCTTTGGTCCCACATAGTCTCGACGAAGAATATACAACATATACATATATAGCGCTTCAGCTCGAGATGGTTGTAAAATCTTTGCCTATATATCTGTATACTATAGTTTTGATGCTCGCTAAACTGACGGTCATAACAGAGCGTCTTTTCGGTATGCAATTAAGGATATAAAGTTTACTGCTGTGTTCAATTTTATTCACAAAGCTAATGGTTGTACTCTATTTTTTCTCAAGCAAAACGATACGACAGCCATTCGAAACTCTTTTAGCCTCCACCAATAAATGAGAGGATCCACTATCACATTGGTAATAATGGACGACTTCATTATTAGGTCAAGAATTGGTAAAGACCCTATCGCGTACATCTGAAGGGTATATACAATAGGTGGCCATACACCGAGAATCAATCCAATGACGTAAACAATGGCAAAGGTGCGCAGAACATGGCGATTCTCCCTCATGCGCTCACGTGACACGACCAAGCCATTTCCTTGCTCTCGCTTCTCCTCGGAAATATCGCGGTAGATTAGCGCGTAAATGGTGCCGACAGCCGCGTACTCAAGCACAGTTAAGATGGACATAAATACACATACGGCACGGCCAAGATGATCTACACCAGTCATGACAGCGAAATCATAGAAGGTGGTTATTGTAACAATGACCAATGGAAAAAGCCATAACACAACGCATACGATCATACACCGGCTAGTCGTGACGATACCCCGGCTTTTGAAGGGATCTATCACAACGGAAATGTATCGATATGCCGCGATAGAGAATATACTTGCTATCGATACCACAGCGCCAACTAAGACCAAGTTAAGATTGATGTCGGCATAGATCTCTTTCGTCTCTCGTCTCAGAAGCTATAAGAAAAATTAGATAAAAAGTGTTATATAATGAGATCACAATAAAACGCAAGATGATGGAAGAAAATAGCATGACAAATTGTAAAGTAAGACATTTGATGTTGGAATTACGTTCTGATTAACGAAATCAATTTCATTTTCGAACTATCGTAACCTAAGAATAACGGACGTACGGAGTGTTCGAGCTTTTAAATAACATACAGTACTTATTAAATATTTAACCTTTGGAAAAAAGAAGCTTCCAAATTAACGAGCTGCACGTACAAACAAGTGCCCCATTTAAAAAAGAAAGAGTCGGGATTGATCCGAATTGATCGCAAGTTCAATCTCAGGCTTTATATCACGTATATAATGTATAAAGTTACGATTGATATCCCTCGCAATCTTTATAAGACAGGGCCCTTGCGTGTCAAATAACTGGCTGCCCATGGGTTCATAACGGAATCTCTTTGCGGTACTTACGGTTGAGACGGTGCTGTTTATTCTGATAGAGAACAACGAACACGCTGTTGTCAGGTCAGCCAGAGCCAGGTTGAAGGTAAAGATGTTGTGCTGTGTCCTCAGAGAGCGGACACACAGGATCATGACCAGGGTGAAGCCGTTTAGGATGGCCGCCACGACCGCGGCAGACGCGATGAAATACCCCGGCAGTGAGCCTCCCCAAAAACTATCTTCATCCGTCCGATTCATCCTGATACTCAAGGGGTCGTCTTCTGAAAGGAACGGAATCCTGAACTGTCTTAGCTGAGCCAGATGGTAATCCGAAGACCGATTTGATTTAAAAAAAAAAAAACAGCGCCAATAAGTTAACCTCAGACACGAAATGAGTGGAATTTAAATCGAAACGTCAGCCAGCACTTCAACTTGTTTTTCAGAATGCCACCCTAACAAGGAATCGAACGACACGAAACTGATAAGATGTTGCACCGATTATTTCAATACCCGTAAAAACTATTATCCACACAATGCGCTCGTGTAGTATCACTGAACTTGTTGAATACCTCGCTGAAACTGCTGAATTTGAAGTTATAGTACCGAAGAGGCTGCAAGACGAGCATTGATAATGTATAACAAGTTCCTCGGTCCCATGATCAGAACTTTGCCTACATACATTGCATGGCCTAAAACCAATGAAAGCAATGCGTGGAAAATGAGATACCCCATTAATTAACCTGCTAAAAGCTACAGGAGATAATACCATGAACTGGTCCCGTACACGGTGACGATATGTAGATGAAATAATGATGATCACGATTAACACAGAGTTGTCATTGGTTGTTTGTCCATGGCCGGATATTAAAGAGCATTGTGGGCGTGTCGTTCTAGGATACCGCGCGGTCACCGTGGTGACAAGCACCCGATGACAGACGTACTGACATACTATCATTATGTTTTTCCCATGGGAAAGCTAATTGCCGATCGACATTGAAGAGGAAGTTAAACATGAAAGAGAGGGTATCCATGTGGTATCATTTCTTCTAAATTACAATTGGTGGGACAAATGTATTAAACTTGATGGCTGACTGGTATCCGTACTGGATCACAGTTCACGGCCATTAGACACGATTTACCCTTTTTTCAATTTTAGTTATGAGATACATTCATGGAAGAATTTGTTGGACTAGTACTACAAGCTCACATTGCAGGTTCATTATGTGTTTCACTTTTAGTGTCCGCAACACTGTAGACATTGCCTGGAGTATTGTTCTGCCTAGAATTTCAGTATGGATACACGTTTTAAGATAAAAAATAAATAAATGCAGATAGCTATTTGCCAAAGGAATACTCATAAATCACATTCAGCAGGCACTTCTCTAGCACGCAAAGGGTTAAATGTTGATTCGGAAATTATGAATGATTACTTAATATGGTCGTCGTATGTAATATAGACATGATAGATAACACACAAGCAATATTACCAGTTTAAATACCTCAATGATATTATCGTTCTAGCTATATTGATCATTCAAATGGGACGATACCATCTCGTTCGTGTTTATATTTCTCTCGAGGTGCGACATCCATGTCAGCAGCGATGATATAAGTCTGGAAGTAACCATTCATTTAAGTCTTCTTCAGCCAACTTTTGTTAAATTTGTGTACAACGCCCACAATTCCTATAAATGAAAGGTTTGTATTGCAGCTGTGTGTACCGTATAGGGAGATCGACAGGAAGTAAGAGTAATATGTAGTGGGGGAGAAAGTAAGAGAGATACATTGAACTCCAAAAGTTTAGGAACACCTGCATTCAGTGTATAATTGGTAGGCTTTATTGATATTCAGGCTCATAGCATAGTTCAATTAAGTTTCGTTTTAAAGTGAATAGTATATAAGAATGTACATTTTATCCTTGATTCAAACAAAGTTATACTCTATTAAATGGCTGCCTACCAGTCAATATGGCATTTTCTCAAAATGCTAACCTTTTTATTACATTGGCGTAATCTAGATATCCAGAGCTTTTCACCATTATACAGGGTTAAATGCGTAACTTCATTTATTTTTCCTTTTCCTAGTTAGAAGTCAAACACGCAAATAAAATTAAACGATATTTAGTGTTTCACTTGTATGGAAACCTCTTTTTTTTATTCAAAAACATAAATGACAAGAAAGGGGATTGAAATCTGTAGACTGGGGCGGCCAATCCATGATTGCCAGGACCTGTGTCTCTTCCGTTTTCTTCAAGTAGCCTTTGCATATTCTTTGAATAGTCGTGACGTGTGCTTTGGGTCATTGTTCTACTGGAAAACGAACCCTCCTCCGATCAGGCGTTTCCCTGAAGGGAAGGCCTTTCGCTGTAGGATTGAATGATAGCCTTGCTGGTTGAGGATACCCTCTACTCTGTGCAAATAAGAAAGATTGGATGATATCAGAGATCAGGGTCATGTTGCAGATAGGTTTTCTCGGTAGCTACCATTGGTGGTAAGGTAGAATTTAAAACCTATATGCAACATGCTCCAGGAAAGTGTAGAAAATCAATGGACAAAAAAACGGGCAGAAAAGTAATAAGAAGAGGAATATGGAATAATGAAAAACGGAACAACAAAGATGATAAGGCTCTGGATGATTGTTGTCATCAAAGATAGAAGGAAAACAACAATTAAAGTCAATAGTTCAACAACAAAAAAATAAAAGGTTAAGCGATGGTTGCCAGGAGTTCAGGTGTCGTGACTTCGGGCTCATCACCCTTTACCGACTACCATTAGTTCCCTTCTGGTATGGCGACCGGCCCATCGCGTATCCCTTCCTACCTCCTAAAAACTATAGCCTATAAGAACTATAGACTCTAACTCTTTAGGGGAGGAACAAGGGCGATCCCAATGCCTTTGCCGGGCCATCCGACAATCCTTGAACCTTGGCTTTGCAACCTTGGAGTTAGCGGGTTTCGAACCCGTGCTCGCTAGCACGAGTGTGAGGTAGTCCCGGCGCTTACCCTACCACTAGGCTATAAGACGTCGGTGGTTTTGCTTGGTGATTTTAGCGTATAGACTATTCGCTTCAAATCAACGAGAAAAAAACCAAAAGAGCATCTATGTCAGGAATCGAACTCATGACCCTCAGGTTATCAGTCTGACGCTCTACCAACTGAGCCAACAGACCGATTGCTGATGTTGGTACGTTTTCATAGAGTATTAAACATATATACTTGCAGATTATCAACAAGTTTCTATCTATTACTTAGGTAATTTTCTTTTTGATATAAGGAAATGTGCAATTTATGAAAAAAAAAAATCACATGGGGGAGGGGGGATTTGTTGCCCAAATGTATCCTGAAAGTGACCCGAGAGCCCTATAAATCTGATACAATCTTGCAGTAACGTGAACTATGATATGACATCTTCTATGCTGTGAGATAATTGATAAATGTTACTACTTTTCCATGGCGCTCGCTTTTCTCTCCGTCTCTCTCTCTCCCAACCTCCTCTCTCTCCACCTCTCTCTCTCCCTCCTCCTCTCTTTTTCTCTCTCTACCCCCCCCCCCTCTGTTTCTCTAAAGCCATCTTCGTTGTTTTTTTCTCTTCCGATGCAAGCATTCGTTCATATAGAGTACCGAAGTGGTGTCGTCATATGAACATGTTGTCAAGACAAATTGGCTCTAAACAAACTCACTCAACTGAGAGGTTTACCTGTCCGATACTGTATACCGGGCTAGTGTCCGGCATTCTCAATTACATTCCCCGTTGTAATCACCGCTGCTTGTTCTGCCCGTATTGTTTAGAGCCATTTGTCTTAACAATAATGCTCAAATGGCGTCACACTTCGGTACTCCATATTCAGATAAGCAGACGTAGACGGTTGCTTATTTTCCCCACAAATATATTTTTTATTCTTGAATGCATCAACATTTTCAAATTCATGACATATATCAATACGGTAATGATGAAACTGGTCCATGTATAATCATGTAAATGCTCATTGTTTTGATGAAGGAAACATTCAAATATCTATACACTGTATTGTGGATGCAGAGAATTGTCCTAATCAAAACTCAATTCAAACAGTGATGCGACACTTTGGCAATTGTCGACAAAAACTCTCCTGAATATAAAAAATGTCATGTTGTTTTCTTACATATTATTTGCTGGCTGCCCCCCCCCCCCCCCACAAAAATACAACTAAAATCAGAGTAAGAAAGTGAAATAATTTATTACAATATAAAATTGAAAATGAGAATG
The DNA here is from genome assembly GCA_963669155.1 of Arbacia lixula. Taxonomy (NCBI): domain Eukaryota; kingdom Metazoa; phylum Echinodermata; class Echinoidea; order Arbacioida; family Arbaciidae; genus Arbacia; species Arbacia lixula. The sequence continues at coordinate 1,913,324 of OZ022596.1, read as the reverse complement.
AGGGATATTAGGTGGGATGTGACAAACATACATTTTATTTCAAGAACTAAAAATTAAAAATACATACCTGTTCTTTTATAATGCTGTCTTTATTAAACGCTTAGAAATATAACTAATTAAGTTCTTATTTATTCATCCTTTAAAAGATAAGAACATTTATACTAGGATGCCTTATGCCATGGTCACAACCGGCCGTCCGTGTTTTTCTACCTGGAGTTGGTAGCTTGCTTGCAAACTTCTACAATCCTTCCCTGCGTCGTCCTTGCGTCCGACGCATTGAGTTTCAGTGAAACCCGACGCAGATCACAAGCAGAGAGAATCATTTATGTATATGTGAAGGAACATCTCGGGGGAAATCAAGAAAAACCGAGCTGTACACTCTACAATGCAAAGAAGCTAGGCCATTTGAATCACCAATTAGATATTTCACACACGCCGACACTGATTCTGATAACATGAATATATAGATATACAATGTACAGTACATGATGGATAGCTTATATCGTTGGAGATTCACATGCAATAGAATGTCATTTGAGAGAGAAATAGTTTGCTCAAACATTGCTTTCCTCAATTAAATACAACCACAATTATTCTGCTTCTTATAGAGAATGAATTCCATGTCGTGTTCTTGCATCAATACTGTGCACTTCACATGCTATTACTTGCAACTCAGGCGTGTGTGTGACGGGGCTATGTGTTGAAGAATGATCCATGCCGCCGGTCTCTTACACTAATACATCATGGGACGACTTTCCCTTATATGTGCAGTATTGAGAATTCAACGTGCTTCACATAATCCTTTAATCCTAATACTCACGGGGGTGCATTAGTCCCCCACCACCCGTCATTTATTTGTCGGTACTTCCGAACACCTCAATATTTCGAAACGAACACGATTTTTTTTCTGATCCTTTTCGCGCATTTTGATACCAAATTTATGACGATCGGACCTACCGTGCAAATACCAGATTACGTTTACCAGACACATGTAACTGAAATTTCGCTATTTCTCTATATGACTGAGCACAACCATATAGACAAAATCATGCAGGAGATTTCCCATTTTATGTAAATACTTTTCTTATAGGAAGTGTAAATAATTACAACACACACAAACCCACATACACCCACATTCACGCACACTTACACCCAAATCGCAAAATGCGCTTGACGAAAAACAATGAAATACGTAAGAAATAATTACCACAACCTATCCTTTTTTCGGGAATTGAGGGATTTTTTAAAGATATCTGTACCAGAAATTGATATTCCTAAGGCTTTATCTAGTGATTTCTTGCATAAATGAGCATACATTATTGAATTAAAAACATAAAGGCACTTTCGTATATTTAGCTATACAACTGGTAGAGTACATAATTCTTGACCCTTATAAAAAAAAAATGAGGGAATCGGGCGGCCCATGGCCATAATGCCCTCCCCCCCCCCCCCCCCCCACCCTAACATGCTTTGAAATACCCCGGTAGTATTAGGGTTAAGAGAGGTCGTATCATTCTTTGTTCAAAAGTATTCATGCATGCAATTTAACTTTTCGTGAAATAATTCAACGATCATGATTTGCCTTGTGGTCTGTCCAAGCTATCTTATGTTAATATGACTGCTTGATATACTATCTCTCTCTCTCTCTCTCTCTCTCTCTCTCTCTGGGTGCTTTGTCGTGTGACGTAGGCGATCATGGAGTGCCACACAGTTCTCTGTACTGAGCTCTTCGTATCAATTGCATATCATGGTAAACCAGTGTTGTATCTACTCCCGGAAATATGACATGAATGAAATAGTCCGGAGACCGTAGTAACGTTATGTACTTTAATCAGGTGCCATCTTGCTGAACCACGAGCAAGCATGCTCATGTCACGTAAACATCATTAGTCTTCATTTCAGACTCTAGTGTAATTATAATGTAGAGAACACAACATCTCCCCTCTGCTTAAAAAGGGTTTATCATATTTGTTGTAATAAGTACTTAACCAAAAATGTTTCACCATTTTTGCATAGCATAGCATAGCATAGCATAGCATAGCATAGCAGCCCAAAATATATAATATAAATGAAGTATACTGTTATACCTTACCGTAATGATGTATACATGTACCTTTATCTTAAAACTGTTAATATTCAAAACAACCTGTAAACAGTTGTAATTATGAAACAATTTCTTTACTTTTCAGACTTGTTCCCTGTTTCCTGATATGTAAATAATGCTTTTCCTAAAGAAGCCAAACTATGTGTACTATTACATCTATGAAATACAAACTTATGTTTCATTTCTATATATGTATGCATCATGTTTAAGCTGAAACTTTAAATGTAAACAAAGTCATAATAGGGTTTTAAATTAATCACCACTTAGACCTCATAATGCGTACAACATTATGCATGTAATTATTCTATAATTATGCACTTATAAATTTCCATGTAACCTCAATGGTCTGCTGTACGAAATGTATCATGAAACATATGTACTATTAAAACCTCAATTCAAATATGAATCTGTTTTTACTCTGGTTTCAATGATTTGTAAGTTTGTCTAATTGTACACAATCACATTAATAAAATCATGTAATACAGTACACATATTATAGTTATGTATGTATATGTAACATGCTTCTTAGCTTCCACTTTGTTTCATTTCCATGACAACAAATGAACATACTTTTTCTTAGAACCAAATTATACATGTCCCATAAGAGCTTAAACACTTTTACACTCATTTACGGTGGGCTGCACATTGTGCACAATCAACTCAATACAACATATGATCACGTGTCCAGACTGGTGCCCTTTTATCACGTTTTGATCTTTGGCCTCCAGTCTGCACATTTACGTCATGTGACATGTTATTGTCTTTACAGTCTCTATGTAGGGTCAATTTTGAGGCATTCCATACACGTCCATCTTGTAACACAAATGTGTAAGGTCCTTTTTGTCCAACTATCTTTTGGGGAGCCTCAAATCTAGAGTCATTCACTTTTTTGACCCTTTTCGCCCTGACTTTGTCACCAATTTTGAACTTTGGAATGGAAGCACCCCTCACCTTGTCTGTGTACACGCGCGCTTTTTGTTGCTTTGTATTGACGCGCTTGCGCATTTCGACATCACCCTGTACACGCCCTTTGCCATCATTGGCACTTCGAATGTGTAATGGCGTGACCATGGGTCGACCGTGTAGCAATTCTGCAGGGGATTTACCAGTAGTTTGGTGTGGGGTAGAACGGTAGGCCATTAACAACTCAAGGGTTGCTTCCTTCCAATCTCTCCCTTGGGATGTAGCAATTTGCAAAGTCTGTTTTAGTACTCTGTTCCAACGCTCAACCTCCCCATTTGCACGAGGGTAGTAGAGCGATGCCTTACAATGGGAAATACCCAATTGTTTAAGGAACTCTTCGAACTCACTTGACACAAATTGAACCCCATTGTCAGTGACAATTTCTGAAGGGAGACCTTCCCTAGCAAACAATTGTGTGAGAAATGTAATCACAGTACGCGAAGTAACTTCAGACACAAAAGCAATTTCAGGCCATTTGGAGTAGTAGTCTATGGCCACAATAGCATATTTGTATGCAGGTTTGTTAGTGTTAAATGGGCCAGTTATGTCTATCCCTATCTTCTGCCAGGGACCATCTGGAAGTGGAACACTTTGTAGAGGAGTGTTACGCGTATGTGCAACTTTATCACTTGACTGGCATGCACTACAATGGTGAATGGCATCCTCCACCATGCGATCCATGCATGGCCACCAATAGAGATCGCGAAGCCGCTGTTTCGTATGAACAATTCCTTGATGGGCAGAATGAGCACAAGAAATCAACACTGCTTGGCATGATGGCGGAATAACCATCCTATCACCGCGAAATATGCAGTTGTCGATGACGGCCAGCTCATCGCGAACCATGTAGAACGCTTTCAGGGAATCATCCTTGCTCGCGTCCTTTGACCATCCACGCGAAATTTTCTTGATCACGCTTTGAAGAACAGGATCAGAAGCCGTCGCGGTTTGGAGCTCTGACTTGGAAATCGTCGCGTCCGCGAAAATGCTCTGTATGACAACTTCCTGGTCATCATCCTCGATGACATCATCCGCAGGCTGAGGTAATCGCGATAACGCGTCCGCTGCATAGTTGTGTAGGCCTGGATAGTACTCGACAGTGTAGTTGAAGCGTAGTAAACGAGTAGACCAACGAGCAATGCGCATAGACTGTCGTCCAGACCCTTTCGAAGAGAGTAATGTGGTTAAGGCCTGGTGATCTGTGCGAAGAACAAAATGTCTTCCCCAGACATACTGGAACCACTTTTCACACGCCCAGACGCACGACAGAGCTTCCTTCTCACCCACTGAGTAGTTTCGTTCCGCTGGTGTGAGCGTACGCGAAGCAAAAGCAATAGGAACTTCCTCACCATCTTTCACTTGAAGAAGAATGGCTCCTAGACCGTAGTCTGAAGCGTCTGTTGAGATGATCACTGGAAGATCAGGATCAAACAACTGTAGTGTAGCGCAATGCAAAATCAACTCCTTGATTTTGTGGAACGCGTGATCAGCAGCATCAGTCCATACAAAAGGGGTATCCTTTCTCGTCAGTTCCCGTAGGGGTGCAGTGATGGTGGAAAAACTGGGCAAGAACTTGGCATAGTACGATGCAAGTCCTATGAAGGAACGTAAGGCAGCAGCATCACCTGGAACAGGAGCATTGCGTATGGCATTCACGTGAGCTTCGTTGGGCTGTAGTCCTTTGGCAGAAATGACATGCCCGAGGTAATTGATCTCATGCAGGTTGAAGTGGCATTTCTGGAGGTTGAGTGTTAAGCCAACACTCTGTAGGCGGAGAAGAACTGCACGTAAGTTTGTATCATGGGCTTCCTGCGTGTCTCCATGGATGATAATATCATCCAGATAGCACTGGACTCCATCCAGCCCTGCAAGGATAGAAGCCATAAGTCTCTGAAATGCCGAAGGAGCCGACGACAAGCCAAAACACACACGTTTAAACCTGAACAGTCCCTTGTGTGTGATAAACGTCGTGAGGTGACGCGAGTCCTCGTGTAGCAAGAGTTGATGGTAAGCGTTCGTGAGATCCAGGGTGGTAAACACTGTTGAACCCCTCATTTCGGAGAGCAGTTCATCAATATGGGGTAGCGGGAACTTGTCCTCGACGATGGCTTCGTTGACGTTACGGAGATCAACGCACAACCGAATATCCCCATTCTTTTTGTGGACAACTACCAGTGGTGATATCCACTCGCTAGCATCAACAGGTTCGATAATATCAGCTTCTATGAGGCGTTCCAGTTCAGCTGATACTTTATCGCGAATTGCGAATGGTAGGCGTCGTAGTTTGTGTTGGACAGGAGGAACTGGTTTTGTCTTGATGCGGTGTGCATATCCTTTGGCAAGTCCTATTCCATCGCGAAAAAGCTCAGGAAATTCAGATTCCAGGGAAAGTGAAATGTTCATGACGACATTGTCCTGAAGTGTCAACCGCAAAGCAGTAATCAAGTCACGTCCCAGTATGCAACTTCCTCGTTCAACAACATACAGTAAGGCTTCACACGTCGTACTGCTATCATGCGAAACACGAGCTGGAAACATCCCTATTATTGGAATAGGTTCATGTAAGTATGTAGTCAGCTGTACCCCTGAACGTGGGGGAATCAGTGCATCACGACAGTAATGTTTGTCAAACACATCAACTGGTATCAATGTAACTGGTGATCCAGTATCAAAAATCATTTCCACAGGTGCATGATTCACATTCACAGTACATTTGATATTGTTTGCAGAAATGTTTAGAATTTGTACTGATTCATGTGCAGCATGATCATGATCAGTATCATCTTGTTCAGTCTCAGTCACAAAATTCACCTTAGGCTTTGTAGATCTACAAACACGAGCAAAGTGTCCAACTTTATTGCATGAAGAACAACGTGCATCCTTTGCTCTGCATGTTTTGTCATTGGCTTTATGGCCTTTATCACCACAACGATAGCACATAACACTGTCAGAAGTACGAGTGTTTTTACTCACAGTTTTGCTGTGTTGCATGTTTTCCTGCTTATTTTTCCGTGGAGCAGGTTTGTATGGGCGCTTCTGATGAGTTGAATTGAACTTCATAGCATTTACAGGGTTAGAAGAAGCATCCAAAGCACGATTTTCCCTTGCAGCAGACTCCATTTGACGTGCGATTGTAACAGCAGTAGAAAGTGTAAGCTTCGGCTCGGTGACTGTAAGTAGTCTTTCTCGAATGCGTCCGCAATTCGTTTTTTCAACAAGCTGATCGCGAATGAACTCATCACGCAAATTCCCGAATTCACAGTTAACTGATAATGCACGAAGTGCGCTAATGTAATCATCCACGGGTTCATCATGTCCTTGTCCCCGTTGTCGAAACCGATATCGTTCAGCGACAACATTCACGGCAGGCGTAAAATGAATGTCCAAACGTTTCAGTGCTTCGTCGTATGTACACGGCGAATCGCTCGACAGTGAAGCATCACCGTCCGCATCCCCGGATGTAGAACTGGAACTTGGAGGTAGCGTATGAAACACACGTTGGCCTTCGGGGCCTAGGCAATGAAGTAGCATAGCACGGCGGCGATCATCGCTGTATTTGCTTGCACCACCGGCCAGAAGAAAGTTCTCAAACAATCCTTTCCATTGTTTCCAGGGAATGGTAGGAGTACCGGGAGTAGGCAAAAATGATGGCGGGGGTTGCAAACTCGCCATTCTCGTCGCCAAATTTGTTGTATCTACTCCCGGAAATATGACATGAATGAAATAGTCCGGAGACCGTAGTAACGTTATGTACTTTAATCAGGTGCCATCTTGCTGAACCACGAGCAAGCATGCTCATGTCACGTAAACATCATTAGTCTTCATTTCAGACTCTAGTGTAATTATAATGTAGAGAACACAACAACCAGTCAGTCAGGATGCTTATCAACTTAATAATCCTTCTTCCCATGCCCCATACCCCTGGTTCTTTTTCATCAATCCAAACTCTTTCAAGTAAACTTTACACAGTATACGACGTACAAAATCTCAACCTCCAGATTCTTGGCTCACATATCAGTTTCATAATATACATACATGATAATGAAACATTCTTCTTTGTGTGACATAACACATACATCTATGACTTGAGTCATATGTCACAAGTTAGGTAAATACTCGTTCTAGGCATATCTGAATATGATCCGCTATTACGGTGAGCATGTCTATACTGACAGTCCAATGGGTGGATACAAAATACCTTTTGTTCCCCTGCATCAGTTATAAACTAATGCTCAATACCCCAAAGGAGATGCAGTCCGCTGGTTCAATAATGATGTGCGAGTTTCGGCATGTAAACAATTCAGATTGGCGGTTATTTCTGACCAGTCAATACTAAAGCTCGCAGCTTAATCAAGAGAGAGATGTATCACTGATATTTATATAGGACATGTGTGGAGTTACCCCGGTGTTCCTCTGTGGGAAAGTCCACCCTTCAATGACCTCTCCTTAAGGAGAGATGTAGCGTTGATTAGTTGAGCTACCTCTGCGCGTTCTCTTCAGATCGTTCCAAACCCCATCCGTTAATTCATCGTGACCTTCATTTTAGGCAAGATTGTTGCGCTAGCTCAGCGGGCTCTCTCTCTCCCTTACCATTTTGTCAAGTTTCGCAAAAGTCCATCCTATAATGGCATCTCTGGTAGGAGAGATTTCTTTTTCATTTGTCAAGCTGACTGCGCGGATTAATTATCTCCCTCACTCATCCTTCGTTAAGTCGTGGCAAAGTCCATCCTACAGTCTAGAGTGACCACTCCTTTAGGAAGATTTAGCCTAGTGTCCATTTGTTGAGCTCCCTCACTCATTCTACTTTAATTCGGCCTGCTTTGGCGCTTCCTACAGTAGCGTCCCCGCCGACGACGGAATTCCTATGGAATTCTCGCTTTCATTATGATACATTAATGAATCATTATGAATTATGATTCCCCAAGATGTAAATTACTGCTGAGTTTCTCTAACTGGAACGTGCGGCAGCGCTGCAGTGTCAGCTTGCCCATAAAGCCGTAGATGCTCTCCTCCTACTCGTCACTCTGCTTCGCAAAGTGGGGAGTTCTGCAACACTTGACGTCAAGGTCGCTCTCCACATGCTTGCGCCACTGCTCGACCAACTCGTCGTTTTCCTTGGCCGTGGCGATCGGGTCATCGCGAAAGAAGAGGTTCAGGGCGGACGCCTTGACCGTGCGGCCAGTAAAGATCTCATTCACCTGAAGGACAATGCAGAACAGTAGGACCGTTAATAAACTCTGCTTTGTTTCTTTGGAAATTCTTATGGAATTCTCGCTTTCCTTCATACATTAATGAATCATTATGAATTATGATTCCCCAAGATGTAAATTACTGCTGAGTTTATGCCTTGTAAAATGTTAGAAATATGTGGCTTGTTTGAGACCGAGTCGTTGCGAGACGACTAGACGGGTCATCGTGAATTCGAATATGTTTTATTTTTTTTCAAGTCTCCTGTAAGTCTCTGTAACTTATCTATGCTGTCCTTGCGACATCTCCACCAATGAGACGGACCTTTAACTTTTACATTACCATTTCCTGAAAACCACATTGGCGAACTACACATCTTCACGCCAATGCTCACGGGAGCGTTCACCCTTCAAGCTCACCTTGACGATGCTATCCATGGTGTACTTGTTGGTCAGCCAATGCTAGGTCTCTGTAACCCTCTTGGTGACAAACTGCGTAAAGGAGTTGTTGGCGTCCTACGAGTAGATACCCTCGTAGCTATCCCTGGAGAGAATACAACTGTACAGGATCTGAGCAACGATGCGGTAACGCACCGATGCATAGGGCTATAACGGCTACTCCGCTCCGCAGACGCACGTGGCTGCTGACGGAGAAGGCATGGACCAGGAGAGGGCGTGCGTCGCCGTCCGTGACATAATCCAGGATCTCCCGCGCGATCTCCTTGGCATTAGCGGGCCAGGCGATGTCGATGGGTCGCGTCATGACACCAGTACATCGAATCTAGAACTAAAAAATATACAAAATTGAAACATGTATTATATCAACATATGACTTCACATAGGAAAATATTAATAGTGACTGATCGGCAATAGCGACGATTAATAAAAAGCGGCACAACATGAGTATTGCAGAGAATTAAGTATAAACAATGATTGGTTGATTGATTGACTGATAAGAAATTAACGACACTACTAACACTTGAGTGTCATATACAGTCAGTGTCGAACAGTTCATCTAAAAAGATTATACCATTCAAGTTTCCCTAATGTGATTTACAGAATTTGAGAAGGATTATAAATCAGAAATAAATCAATATGTTAACTACTTCCTCGGAATAACTTCCCTACTCTTTATGAAAAGAGAAGCATGTTCTTTAACGTGCCAATGGTGTGACTCTCCTTTACACGGGATCGACGGCTTAAAGTCTCCTCCGAAAGACTAGGCAATTGGAATAAAATACGTTGCCCAAGGGTATACATGTTGTGATTGGGATACGATCAGTTTTCGACTTAAAATCAAGTGTAAAGATTGATCTTCTTTAGAAAATTTGTAATACATAATCGCGAAATATCTCTAAATAATGTCTTGAGGTCAGGACAATCAAAAAGTTAATACGAATATTTGCAAGTTCAACACATTCAAGGAGAATGTGTTTAATTGTTAGTGTATAATTACATGACATGCAATGAGGTGGAGTTTCTAGTGCAAATAAGTATGCATGAGTCAAATGAGAATGCCCAATACGAGCACGGGTCAAGAATAAACAATGCAGAAGAAGGTTTACCCGTAAATGCCTCACTGGCTTGATAAATTGGGTACACCTGTGTAAAAAGAGCATGCAGATAAATCATGTAAATAAAATAATTACCCCGGGGAGCTAAAGCTGCTAACTTATTTTATTCTATGTTGCGCCAGGTAAAGAGTATTTAGAGAGGATGAATGATGTTTGTCACATAGTGGGTTTCTTCATAAATAAGATAAATAATTAATAAAAATCGGAACTAATATTTATGTAGTTTCAAAATGAAACTTTAATTAAAAGGAATGCATGAAATAATCAGATTATAATGAAACGCAATAACATACACATATCAATTGAATTGAACAGTGAAATATTGCCTCAATACAATAATCTTTAAATAGGCATGATGATGGATAAACAATCAAATACTTTCCGTTTGACTCTGTCTACTAGTCATATATATATCAAAAGTAGTGAATGAAATTATGGGTTTACATCAAACTATCTTCGGTACAGATATCAAAACCTGCACATGGCCAGTTGATAATGTTCAGTGCAGTGTGCAGCGTCAATACAACCCGGTTGCCTTGACGACGCGATCGCGATAACGTTGATTTTTGAAGCGCGAGTTCATCGAAAGACCCGCTGTCGAGGTTACACGGTAGGACGTCGATGCCCGAGCTGAGGTGGTTGTAGTTGCGATCCTCGATGCTCGGCGACGTCGATGAAGGAGACCAGGAAACCGAACTGTCACCGCCCGGTCTGGGTGCAAGGGCACGTGATGGCTGAACCCTTGATTACGTCTGGAATACAGTTACACCGAATCATAAATATATATTCAACCCAAGTATAACTTGTACGCTTTAACTTTATATTTTGTAAAGCACACGACATCTTAAAATGACAATAATCACACTATTTGGTTTACCAATTAATAGACTTCGCAAAAAAAAACAGCAACCGGATATCTCCTCGATATCTCCAATTACCATAATAGCCATTTACTAGCATAATAATGTCCAGTGCTAGAATGATTCATACCTCTGCTTTGTACAATACTTCCATTTAACCAGCAACCATTACTTATGACCGCTTGTTAACAAAATGCGTAAGTTGCATAAACCATTGATTATCAAAACATATAGCCACGCTAAAGTAGTTCTCATTTTCATCCCAGTATAAATATATGCCGTAAATACACGGTGGTACCGATCAATGAGAAATACCCAACAATATAGGCTTCCTCAAAGTTCGACATGGCTGACATAAAATGGCCGACTTTTGATACTTGCCAAAAGAGGGCGTTTATGACATATGACTACTAATTAAACACATTTCAGTTTTTGCTGAAAAATATATACGTTCAGTTTCCGAACTAGAAGAAATCATTCAATATGAAATGGTAATTTTCGTGTCAGAAATTGTTTGCATTTAAAATGTTCACTTTAGTTGAAAGCACTGATTTTTAGAAAGTCAAACTTTAATCTGAAAGACTTGCCTATACAGAAATTAAACAGTTGTAGAAACCCCCCGCAAACTGGCATGTTTTAGACTTACAGTTATTTTGAAGAATTGAAGATCCTGTTGCCTGCCTCCCGGAGGAATTTGTGTCCACACGACGGCCGTCTGCACTTCCCGCTCATGACAGCAGAAACAGTGGCAGCTAGAGTTGGGGTGGATGCACTCACTCTCATGCTGCAAGTCCCCAGACTTCCCCGACTCTCTCCCGCGCACAGGACTCCTCCCCGTGGGTGACAAAACACGTCAATTACGACAAAATAGCTTCTCACACCACTCCCTCAAACTCATGTACCCTCGGACCCTCGTTCCATCATACCAAAACAAAATCTACCAATCATGTTCTCCCATATGTGTCTCGTCACTTACTATTACATAATACCCTTAGGGCAAAATCAGGCAAACCAAAAAAAACGCAGGTAACAATAGATTAGGCACGGCTCCTAGCTGCGAAAAGGATAGACAAAAGAATTAAGAATGCGATGCATCCAGTGCGCCACAGAGCCTAGGTTACCTGTATTATAAAACATATGGTATAAGGGCTTTTAGAAGATGAGTCGAATTAACTCGGCCATGTGATGTTTAAAGCTATTACAAAAGAAACACATTACTGAGCAACGTGGCTTCCATTGCCAGTCAGTTAACATTTGTAATTTGGCTTACATTTTATTTTGACACTGTTTATAAGTTGATTTTAAAAGAATTACGAAACTAAGCATTCTGAATGTGGGCTGGTAATAAAATCTAGGTTACTGGACCTAAAAAACGGGCTGATTTGGAAAGAGTATTTTGTATTTAACTTTCCACATGTGGAATTTTACAGGTTAAAAAGGTATTGCACTGATGAATTTCAGCATTCAATGAAAACATGTGCATGAGATATTAGGTTTGAAAAGTATCTACGCATTAAACAGGCAATTTGCATCGTATTCATATCAAAAATATTAAGCAACGTTCAAACAGGGGTAACGAACATTCAAGGTAATGAGAACTGGCACATAATACGGAGGATTCTGTTCTGTATAAGCGATGAAGTCTGACTACTTAAGAAGGATGCAACGAACCCCAAAACGCATTGCAATTAGCGATTGAAATTACCATACAACTCCAAAATGTCTTTTTGTTTCCCTTCATTAAACACACGAGTAATCGTAATCATTGATGCACATTTTGGAGGGAATTGCACGTCATTATTCAAATGACTAAATTGCTTCTTTTACATTATATCTGCGAATAGCTTTCGAATAATTATTCGATTTATCAAGCAGTTTCAAGCCTTTCTATGTTATACACGAAGAAAAAGAATAATCGCTGTCATGATAGCAGGCATTGTATAAAATACACTGGTACACTTCACTAGCCACATTGTGTTTGTAATAATAATAATTGTTCATGAAGGATGCCAAAAGCATGGCGAAGGTAAGAAAATTGCAACGGGACACATGTGTTTCAATTACAAGACGTTCGTTTTATTCCCTCTTAAACTTGATTATGTTATTTATTTGACGGGAAGCACGGAGAGTGTATAGAATTCACAACGTCACAGATACCTCTGTTATTCATTCTGCAAATGCTTGGCGAACAGTAGACTCATGAATTACAACGTGTTGCGTAGCGTGCATGGGCGGAAATCCCGGGGGGGGGGGGGGGCGGGGGGGGGGGGTGGGGGGTCGCGTCCCCCCCCACTAAAAATAGCGGGGGGGGGGGGACACAATATCAAATGTACCCCCCAGTATTTTTGAAATAGTTGGGGGGACACCCCATCGAAATGGTGAGGACACAATATCAAATGCCCCCCCCCCCATTATTTGCGTTCGTGTACCCAGACGAGACTGGGCGGATTAATTTTTTTTTGAAAAACGTGGTAACCCCCCCCCCCCCCCCCCCTAACTGAGAGCATTTTCATAGACTGGGCGGGAAAAAACGAAGGAAAAAAACCACCTTCCCAAAATCCCATCACAACCCCACCCCCCCCCCCCCACCCCCCACTGAGAGCATTTTCAGCGACTGGGCGGGATAAAAAAAAAACGAAGACAAAAAAACACCGTCCCAAAATCCCATCACTACCCCCCCCCCCTCCCCCCCCCCCCATGTTCCATGTGCCGGGCCGACATTTAGCTGATGTCAACTTGAAAAGAAATTTCTTTAATTTCCCATTTGTCTGTAGACGTTTTGTTTTTGACAAATTCGTTTGCAAACTATAAGGAAGTTAACGGCAGATAATGACAGATCTTCATACTCTGCCTTTGTTTCGAAAAGTATTGAGGAATCATTAAAAATTGGACATATAAGCTATTTTCATTACTTACAAAATTGACCAATTTTTTCACTTTCCGACATCTTGTGCATTTGGGGGATTCAACCACTCTCAAAATGATATATTAAGCTGTGTATTGTCATTAACGGCGTTTGTGTGTGGTTGCGTGAAACAGAGATATTTCACTTGAAAAACTTGTTTATTTGTGTTTGCTGATACCTGTTATACTCATGGAAGTATTAATGCCATTAACAGAACGGGACAAGCGAAATGAGACTGTACATTTCTTTTGTTCTCTCTGAGAAGCCGTTGCCACACAATCATGTTCATAATTGTTCAAACACCTGAACAGCACCTGTTGAGAACACATAACTTTTTAGCGGCTTGGCACATGGGTTCAAAGGAAGAAAGTTGGTTCATATCCTTCCATAACACGTCCCTGGTCACAACTACCCGGTGTCTCATCGCATGTATCGTGCTTTGGCTCTTCCCACTGGCCATCCTCACACCAACGGCCTTCTTTTATTCGGCCGTGAATTATCTTGGCTTTGCCACCAATGTACTTGTAGCAATCATAACTGTTTTGAGTACGCGGCGGTTGGCGCCATTTACGCGCTAATCTACCGCGACAGGTCGGAACTTAAAGGTTATTACAATAGGTCTACCGGTACCTTGAAGATTTTGGCGCATCTCCCATATTATAGAAATCAAATGGCTGCTTTCACGGACGGCTCATCTAAACACCAACAGCAACAGAAAAACACTAGTTTCTATGATGCGACTTTCCAACATGAGCGGTCTAACACTTAGGCCAAAAAGTCCTAAATTTTTATGTGAACACATTTACAGTTTATGTAGACTTGACATGCATTATAACTTTTTGAAGTGCTTCCATTTGGTTAATTCCTCAATATCTTGGTTCAAGAGAAGCTGGAATTGCGAATCGTCCGTGACGAAGGCAGCCATTTTTTCCCAGAGTAAAAACACGCTAAATGATCAAACGCAAAGCTTAGGCTTTATCGAATATTTAAACAGTCCTTGCACTTTGAGAAATACTTGATTAACCTCCCCAAAAGAGAGAGAGAGAGTAATTTATGATGTAGATTCAGATGTTCCAATCACCACTTACCGACTTACCGGGAGATATTCTAATACTCCAAAAAATATGAGGTTATGTAATCTTTGCACTCTTCAATCATTAGGGGACGAATTTCATTATCTATTTGAATGCCCCTTTTTGCTGGCGAAAGAAAGTCATTACTTAGCAGATATTTTACCAAAAAACAACAACAAATACATACTAAATGGAGCAGCTTTTTAATTCTCCCAATTGTAAAGTGCGCCTAAATCTTGTAAAATTTTGTAAAAAGATAATAAAACAATTTAAATAACTGTACATTTTGCTAAAGCTAATTTATGTGTATCAATAACAATGTTTGACTATATACTTGCGTGTTGATATTATTGCTTTATTTTGGTAACTCATATTCAAAAATATCTTTTAAAGTCGCAAATAACATTACTTGTGTCGATATTTTTATATTTTTTATAATTACTTTTTTTCTACTCTCTCTTTCTTACATTTTTTTCTTCTTTTAAGAAGTTAGTTTGTTACTTTATACTCGTTATGATTCTTCAGTACGCTTTATGCGCTGAGCTTACAATCACTTTCTTGTTTATCACTCTCTGCAATCGTATATACCTGAATTTATATCATGATTTATTTTCTGTATATATCTTTTGTAAATATTGTAAATAATACAGAACAATATCATTGTAAAACGGACATGATTATCCCCAATACCTAACAAGGTGACATGGGATCAATAAATTGTCATTGTCTTTGTCAGGCGTAGCATGCTGCTAGCTTGTGCGCATACACCGCGCACTGGATCAATCGGCCCAGAGCTCTAGCAACCTAGCTTGCATAGAGTTTGTACACAAACGGGAAATGCTGCGCGAAAATTGCACAGTGTTGCACAAAAAATGCACAGTGCTGCACAATAAATGCACGGCTGGAATGATTAGTAAAATTAATGCATAATCATGTGACTCGCATACGGGATTCCTATTGGTCACACTCTTCAACCTGTCTTATAATGCTTTTTGGTTTCGCTGATCTCTTCACTCCTCACAGTCCTAACGCGTGATCAATATTTTCGGTACGCGCGAAATAAAAGTGTGTTACACTCGGACTATTAATTGACTAACAGTACATCCTACTAACGCGTCCCAACGCGTGTTCCCCATGGCAGCGGCCCGGGTTTAGATAGAGAAGTAAGTAAACATTCCTTTTGTACGTCAAATTGTCATTTTTGGTATAGATAGTTGGTTTCAGATGTGGACTATCAAGCAAATAATTAACTTTTAGGTTCAGACAATGAGACGAACTATCACTTCCTCGGCGATCTGAATGTATACGCTATCTTTCCTCAGCTGCGCTTCGGAAAGATAGCTACATCCAGATCGCCTGGGAAGTGATTGTTCGTTCCATCACCCTCACCAACGTTGATTATTTGCTTACTATATGCGAACTTGGACGTACTATTCATGCTTGCGTCCTCCTTTTAGCAAGACAACGCACAAATGTGCTTTATACTGCCATACTGTGCTATATAAATTTGATAAACTGTCCACAGCAATGTACACCCACATACCGTGAAATCCAGGCCCCTGTTCAATAGATCATTCACATTGAAACACTATGCACGCATTTGACAAACACCACACAGACCAGTACTAATTCTTCTTTTTTCAGCTCAACTAAGGGACTTTATTACTCAATATGACATCTTTTTTTCCTCAAATAAACAAATTCATCTCTTACATAAATCAAGACAGAAATACGATAATGGAGCAGCACATTTTGTTTTTGTACATATTTTTAATGGTTTTCTTATTTTACCTGATAACAGATCAATTCATTTTTTACTTGATTGAACATTAAAGGTTATTTTGATGAATTTCCATATAAATGAAATGAAACTGATTTTGAATTCTTTGAACGATAACGGCATGTGTTCTATAGTATTTCTATTTCCAAATTCTTGATATGGTTTCTATAAATCACATATTCAGCGAAATATATGACCAACTCAACTACTAATTCATATGGTGACATAAAACCATAACCAAGTTTTTAAGATCCTTTTACCTACCCGAATATTCAAACCACTTATAGTCACACATGTCACACATGCACCAATTTTTAGAATCTTTCATTTTACACTCCAGCTTACAACATTTCAGGAGTTTTTATAAGCGAATCACATATTATTGAACACCACTCATCACATCGAGGCACTATGTTCTTAAGGGAACATCATTGTCCGTTTCATTTCATGAAAGTTGTCAGCACTGACTAAATAGTCAGTGCTGAATAGTCAGTGACTTAATAGTCAGTGCTGACAATTTCAGTGAAATCCTCGGTTTTGATTGGTTGAGAGGCACTAGTCTCTGACTGTTGCTATGGTAACTGTCGGAGAA